>NCVS01002096.1:18936-226734 GCA_003055095.1 Goniozus legneri
GGGGGGGAATATTAAGAAAAAAATATATACCTCTTCACTATTGTTTACAAAAATGCAATTTTTAATTCCAATCTTGATTCTCTATTTGTTATAGTGTCTTAAATATTGAGGGAGTTATAGTGTCTTAAAATTTGAAGAGTTATAGTGCACAAACGATAAATTCATCCAGAAGTTTTCATAATTTATACAATACTTTATTATATGAATGAAATATTTTCAAATTCATTACGTGTCAGGCTATGGATTGTATTAAATTGTATTTAAATTTAAAATCGTGGTCGTACCGCTTTTTTCGCATTATAATTGGGTACGTTCTGATTTTCGATATTTCGACTGCGTTTGCCTTTGACAGTTGATTTCGGAACGTTCATGGCTCGGATTTGGATCTCGCTCGAAACGATTTTGGATATTGAGATTATTTGAGACGATTTGATAGTTCACCGGTCGTTTACTGAGATACCGACAAACAGCATAATATAACAAGGAGTTGTTATTTAACCCCGATACCGGGTTATAGGTAGTGACGAGTACACGCATCGCGGTTGGTAGTAGCGCCGGTGCGGGAAAACCGAATGTACTCTAACCTCTAAAATCTACATCTGTCAAATAATTATGAAAAATATTTAATTAATCATGGCTACCAAAAATGCAACTGAAACTAATGAAACTCCAAAAGAGAAAGATACAAACTCGTCGGCTCCGTCGGAACAGGAACGAGAACTCGCTCGGAATGCTTTACTTGAATTCCAGAAACGTTCGTACAGTACGTGTCTCGAATATTTGAACAAACTTGAAACATTGAGACCCAAAGATGTTAAAGTTACGCACAATAAGGTGATTGTGGAATACTATAAACAAGATCTGAAGAAAACGAAACTTATGACTAAAAGTTTGGATGCTGTATGTGGTCGAGTGTCTACTTCGGAGTCTGCCTCTGGAGATGATATCGAAAGATGTTATATGCAATACAATCAAGCTGTTGTGTTATATCACACGAAACAATATACAGCGGCTTTAGATATATTGACTAGGCTATTTAGCCTCGTAGAACCAATGGGTATATCCAATTTTTATGGTAATAGTTCTTTTTATGCGAATATTCTGATTTCTTAATATCTATTGCTTTTTTAGATGAATCATTAGCCCACAAAGTGTGTTTACTCTTTATCGAGTTGCAAATAAAGCTGGGTTACTTCGATTCTGCCTTGACACTAGTTAATTACATAGAAAATCAATTTGTATGTACTGATAACTCCAAAATATTAACGACCGATAAAGAAAGCACTGCTAAAATAGCGAAAGAAATTAAAGAACGAAAGAAAAACATCAACGATACTGCCACTGATATATTTAAGACGAGACTCTTAAAGTATAAGATCAGAATACTCCTTATACTGCAAGAGCTTAAAATTTGTAGGAAGGAATTCAAACCATTACTTTCCTTAGGACCGTCTATGGTGAAGTCCTTATTCTTTTTATCATTTTAGTCATGATATATACAATATATACAATAACTCCATGTTTGACATTCACAGGACCTACAAATGATGGTTTTGAAAACGAGACTCGAGTATACAAGAGGGAATTTCAAGAAAGGAATCAAATTGCTCAATTTAATCAAAACACAAAATATAGATTTCAAGTATGCTTTTTTAGTATTACTCCAATTGACTGTATAAATCAGATTTGTACTCTATGATAATTTGTAACGCGAATCCAACGATAGTACAACAATACTTTTATTTTGTACCATAATAGACGTATTTCGGAGCCCCGATACAATTAATTTTGCATTGATGTAGTCAAGATAGAACCTCGATAAATCCAATTGCGGAATTTTCGGAGCTAATCCTCGTTCGATACACGCAGTTTCCGAAAATTAGAAATGAAATAAAAAATGTCCGATCTCACGAAGATTAATTTATCGAGGTTTGACTTAATATGTCCATTTGGGAAGAACTGTAACAGTAACTCGAATTTCTATTTCAATAGGGGGTATGGCGAGTCTCTAGCGGTTGTATACTTCAACAACATGGCATGCTTCCATTTTGCAATGGGAAAAATCCATTTAGCTTGCCACTATCTGCGAGAAGCATTAAGAGAAAATAAAGAGTCTGTAGAGAGTGTTCGAGTTGAAGACTCTGGTAGGTATCGCAGCCTTAAGATAAGAAATACGTCCGATGAAACTCAAATTTTGATATTTCAGACCCCCTGTCTTCTCAACCATTGTACACTCTTGGAGGTAATAGGCATGACGATTTACTTTACAATTTAGGAGTAGCTTATCTACACATTAGTCAGGCGAGGAACGCGTTCGATTGTTTTATGGAAGCTGTGCATAGTTTTTATAGAAATCCTAAATTTTGGTTGAGAGTAGCAGAGGCTTGTATTCTCTTTTACAAACCGGTATGAAATTTTTACAGTGATATTCATCCTGTCACCGAGCATTTTTATCGAATTTTCATTTTTCAGAGTAACGCAACCGATTTTGACATTCCAATGAGAAGAACGGACATAGTTTGGAAGGTAGTGGGTTCGGGTAATCACCGAAAACTCATTATGAATCCCTCTCTTTCTCGAAAACAGAGTTATCATCCAGAAGGGCTCAAGGATTACGCTAAACCGGAACCAACTTTGGAATATGCTTCGCTGTGCTTGAAAAACGCTCTAGTTTTATTGCCAAGTGAGAACGATATACAAAATATTCCAATAAACACGGTTGAAAATTCGCAAACTATGTCGTTGTCTCTGACATCGGATCGAGACTCGAGTACGAACCCTGTTTCTCTCTCAACATTTTTTATCTGTTCAACTCAATTAGAAATGTCGTTTTGAAATTACAGCGAGCCAGAATACACCAACCTTATCGCTAGCGACGAAAAACGAAAGGTGGAATTTGAGAATAAGCGTATTAGCAGCAATTTCCTATGTTTCGCTGTGTCTTGGAGATTACGTTGTAGCTCTCGAATACGCAAAGGCCTTACTGGCTACCGATCGACTACCTGGTGCTTTCAAATTGTTGGCGAATCTCTACGCGGCTGAGAGTTTGATTTTCTTGGATAAAATCAACGAAGCGATGGAATATCTAAAACCTGAAAATTTGCAAGATCTGAATACATATTTTTCTGATAAAGATACCACCGAAAAAGAAACTAGAGTGGACCAAGTAATGCTCAAACCAGTACAAAGTGAGTACGAATTGAAATAAATCGGTAGCATTGAATGTTCTACTGTTATTGTTTATCGGTTTTTTTTTTAGAATGGTTCCCCAATACGATACCCACTGGAATCGCGATTCTGCGGTACAATTTGGCAGTTGCATACGCAATACGCGGTGAATTGGAAAAGTCTAGTGAAACGTTGAAACAGGTACGAGTCGATCATGTTTTTTCTTTAGTGAAAAGTAAAAATACGTTATGCATACCTGTTCATGCCTGTATGACTAATGTAAGTTCTACGAAACATATATCTATTTTTAGGTGTATATGTCTAAAGGACCAAATTGTGATGTTCCTATACAAGTTATCATGCTAGCGTTATATATTGAGTTGCAACAAGGTATATTGATTTGTTACTCGCAATGTAGATTTACTTGTGCAAAATTTCGTTTTATCGCTTTTTTCTTCATAGGAAACGCCGAAGTGTCGAAATCGATAATAAAGCAACATTGTCCAGAGTATCGTTGATGAAGAAATATATTATCCTGAGTTATCTCGTGTAGATTAACACGTGCAACGAAATATCTTTTTTTGTTGTGTCGTGATGACAATGTATTTTGTTATACATTAGATCGAAACAAATTTTTGGCATCTTTCCAATCCGTTATTTTTAAATTTAATGTATTAAAATTAACAAATTTCAAATCTAGAGCGCATTGTGTAAAATCTATAAATTAATGAAATGTAAATACGATATACATTATGTTCTAGTGATAAATGATATTTAAAACTAAAATTTTTATACATATTTATTTTACAAGAAATAATTTTCCCCTAATGTTCCCTTAAATTTTTATTTTTATAAAAAGTATATTCATTAAAACTTAATTTTCGTATAATTTTTCATTGATCAAATCGATAAAATTTTCATCAATAAACTAAAAGAATCGTGAGTAGAACGTAAATTCCCGAATTTTCACCGAAAAAGAATTGTGGTGGGATAAATCGCTTTCTGTTGGACCGATCGAACCGTGTAAGCCAATCGGAGCGTTCGTGGAGTGAAATGGGACGTCCTCGATCGTCCGTTCTGGCTCGCTTACGATAACTTTCCCGAACAGACTGTGGTACGCGCGGAAGTGTTCCTTACATGTCTCGGTATTCGGTATCCCACAGGGCACAGAGAATCGGAGATTGAGTATCTTCTCTGGACTTCTTAACTGAGAGTGCTCGAAAAAAAGAAAATAAATAACGTTCGCGTGCATGCGATTCTCCACCGTGACTCGAGGATAATGATAGAGCCAATTGTCGGGTTAACAAACAAGTCGAGAAGTAATATCTCTGGATGCGTCTTGCACGATACTGTTGTTATTGTACCTACTGATGGGATCGATGAACAGTTCTCTCCTATCTATTTGTGCGTAATCGGATTTGTTTTTTAGTGGCTATTGAACAGTCGTCGTTACATGTGTTTTAAAGCACCGTGATGCTAACGGACCGTACGAGAGTGCATCCAGTTGAATTGTGCCGTTCGAATAAATTTACGATACGAGAGTTTCTAAAAAGCGTTCTGCTCGATTGTTTTTGATTCGATCTGAAAACTACGAGATTCTTAATGTCATCTACTATTGCGATTTTTTTCGAACAGTGTGCGAATATAATTCATCGTGAAAACATGTCGGTTATCGAGATTGTTGTGTTTGTTACTCTAAGGTGAATAGATTCTACCGCGAAACAGAATATTTTCTGGTAAATAAAAATTTTTAGCACCATTGAAAATATTCATTTCGAACGAGTCAAAGGAAAAAATGATAAACTCGATTGCGGGAAGTAATTATTTGCAAATGTTAACAATTCGTGGCTTGCGGAACGAGTAGCCAAGCGAAGCCGTACTATCGAATTCGCAAAGCGCAATTTGAAAGGGTCGAAGAATCGTTGCTGGTATTGATACTGATAACAAGAACGACGTTTAAAGCAGTTTGAAAGATGGACGCGATAATTGAGAGAGAGTGTAGCGCTTTAGGCGGTCTCTTTCAACAGATAATAACAGACATGAAGGCAAGCTACCATTTTTTTATGTAAACAATAATATCACACAACAGTTACGATTGTTTCTACTTTTGATGCACGTTATTTTTATTATGATTGTTAGATAAAATTCAGACGAACGAAATTTTAAAATGTATAAAATGTCTCAATAATCGTTTTGTCTTGATCCAATTATAAAAATAGTTTTTTATTGCAGAATGGTGCACCTCTGTGGGAAGATTTAATTTCGAAAGCTACCAAATTACACTCGTGTTTAAGGTGATCTATTTATTATGTATATTTTTTAGTTTTACATTTTGTAAACAAACTCAAACTAATGGCTCATCTTTTTGATTATTTTAGGGCTGCTATTTCTGCTATCTCAGCCTATCTTGATGCATTTCAAAAAATAGCAGATGCTGCGACTAATGCCAGAGGTATTGTTTATTTTCCCTTTGAACTGCTTTTCATTTCACTAGAAGCTCCAGCTGTTCGAATAGAATTTTAATAACCGATCTGTTGACATTTCCAGGTGCTACAAAGGAAATAGGCACTGCTTTGACTAGGATATGTCTGAGACATAAAGCTGTAGAAACGAGGATGAAGTCCTTTACCAGGTAAACTGAATTCTGAAAGATTTCCATTGTACCGTTAGAGAAACAAAGTGTCTAAACTTATTCCTTTTCTTGTTTAATGTTAGCGCTATAATGGATTGCTTGGTAATGCCACTGCAAGAAAAACTAGAGGATTGGAAGAAATCTCTTGTCAATTTGGATAAAGAACACGCCAAGGGTAATTCTCAACTACTTTGTTACTATTGCATTATTTTGTGAAAGATAAAAAAAAACTAATATAAAATATTCATCTTTCAGAATTCAAAAAAGCACGAGCAGAATTGAAGAAGCGATCGACGGATACTCTTCGATTGCAGAAAAAGAAAGCTCGTAAGAGTCACTTTCATGGACAAGGTCCCATCCAAGCGCAAGCGTCCAGTTTGAACAACACTGAATTGAATAAAATGCTGGAATCCTCGGCTGCGGTGATTCAAGAAAAGAGGCTCAGCTTAGAAGAAACCGAACGAAAAGCTGTTCGTGCTGCGTTACTGGAAGAACGTGGTCGATTTTGCCTCCTAGCCAGATTCTTAAAACCAGTTCTCGTTAGTATGTCTTATAATTTTTAATCGTACTCGTGTAACTTAACCGTGAGTGAGCAATGAATCAACAACGAATGCATTTATAAATATCGTAAATGAATTTAAGCTTAGATGCGTTCTTATGTATCGACGTTATCTCTAATGTAATTTACGAACTTTAGGACGAAGAAATCGCCATGCTGATGGAATTGACGCATCTTCAAGAGGTTTCCGATCAACTTCAACGACATACAGCATCTCCACACCATCTACCACCGGCATCCGAACAAGTAATTACGGATATAAAAGGTTGCGATGTGACACAGTGGTCTCTAGCTACACCTCCTTCAAGCCCGTCGTTGTCACTCGGATCGAGAAAGAGCTCAATGTGTTCCATTAGCTCGTTAAATAGTAGTAGTAGTGGATCTTGCAAGAGTCACCCAAGCCCATCGGGTCATCCGTGGCACAGATCTTTGTCTCAGGTAATATTTCTCACTCGTATAATCGTTTTTTCGATCGATAATTGAATATCACGAAATTGTAAGCATGATCTGTAAACTCGCCACCATTCAATGAAAAATATTTTAGTGTGTAGATGGTAGACGCGATATAAAATTTTTCACTTGCTTTGTATATGAATGTCGTAGTCGATGTTGTACTCGTTATAGCCAGTCGGTGTTAGACCTTTGAGCGTTAGCGGCATGGTAACACTTCGTTGCTTGACGACCGGCAGCTCCCGCGATTCTGGCTTCACTTCTCAAGACACATTGTACACACAACCGATATGCGAAAATCAGGTAAGGTAGTTGCACATTAGTTGCTTGCTCGTTTGTATCGTGCCACGTAGCTCTGTACATTTTCTATATTATACTGTCGAGTTTGACGTTTATTCACACGACTTGTAACTTTATAGGTTTCTAATGTGTTCGCGCAAAGTACCGTCGCCAGTGGTGCGACAACGGGACCGACTACGACGTCAACCTGGCCAGATTTGCAAGAAACGTCCATTCAGTACGACAAGCAAAACCAAGGCGTTGTGAACGAGAGACCTCACACAATTTCTTCCGGTAAATTGTAATCAAATAAATAAAATTGAACAGTCTTATCGATGAAAGATTTTTTTAGCTTATGAAAAAGGACATCAGAGACCCGCGCTGAGCGTTTATACTTTCCAAGCCCCGGAGCGCGACGGCGGGGCTCTTTGTCACAGCCAACCGGCCTCACCGGTGTCTTCTTCCTCTTCGTGCTCTTCCACGAATCCGCAAAATCGCGTGCAAATGCGAAGAAATAATGGTACCAATAAGCCACCGATTCCAAATAGATGTTCTAGTTTGGAACGACCCAGCGTCCCCGCAAAGGGTGACGCAACTAGCAGTCCACGCGGTAAACCAAAGTTACCACTTCCGGCGCATTTAGCTAAAGGTATTCAAAATGTTATGCGTGGTCGTAATTGCGCCATTATTAACACTATTTTTACCAATGTCAAAAGATACTAAGATTTTATCACTAATTTATTCTCTATGTTGAATTTGTCTATAAGTATCTAAATTTTTGGGCAGTGATGGTTGAATCAATTCAGCGTTTTTTTTTCTCTATAATTCCGACAGTATAAATAACCACATGTTGGTCAGAATAAGTATATAATAAAATTATGGTAGAAATAATGTTAACGAGCGGGAATATATTCAAATAATCATTTTTTAAACGCACGCTTAACGTCGTGTTTCGAAATTTGTAGAATTGGCGGGTTATCAACTGCAGCAACCAATGTACGTTAATATGCACGAACTGGCGAATCTTGCTGCGAGTCGAGCTCAAGAAATGCAGCTACCGTTACCTCCTCCTCCTGTAACGACAAATGCAAGTGAAAAGGTAAGCCGTCACTTCAGCTGTGTCATAACACAGAATTTTACACTTTTTACATGAAGAATTTGGGTAAGTTCTAGAATAACAATAGAGTCAAGTTTATTAATTAATAAATTAATAATATGTGATACTGATATTGCAAATGATATGAGATGATTTGTATTTGATGAATATTGTGTAATACTATGTTTAAATTATGAAAGAATAGGTGATTTCAACCAAGTTTTCAATTGTTAAATCTTCCTTCGTAGACTGAAACTGCTGAAAAAGACGGTGGAAGCCAGACATCCGAGTCCAGTTTGGAGTCCAGTAGTGGTTACGGCAGTCAAACTACTCTTCCGAATTCCCAATCTCAACATAATCAAAACGATAATAATTGGAATGTGCCTGGCTCGTCGTCCACTCTGAGGAGAGGGTCGATTCAACAACAAATTGTTAAACCATTACCTCCGACGCGACGCACACCATCTATAATCACTGCTAACGTCGATAACGATTCCATTACTGTCAATCAGGAATCTTCGGAGGGTACATGCGACGAAACGGAAAATCTTCCTCCACCGCCTGCTTTTCTTCTTGAAGGTTCCTCTCCTACAGTTAGTCCAACTCCAAAAAGGTACAAGAAATGAAGAGTGTCGAATAAAAAATAATAATAATCAATAATAAAAAATAAAAATAATACAAATTATAATTAATACTATTAATGATATAGTAGTATTATTATTTTTATTCTTATTATTACTTTGTAATAATGAAAAATTTCAACATATTTCTGCATGATTCAGGTCAATTTCAGTATCAGAAACGGTGCGTACTTTGACGGAGCTTCGTCATACTCCTGCTAGCCCTTCTCTTTTGCGGAAGGTTGCCGTTCAATCTCATCAAACTCATAGTAGCCAACAATCGACACCGCAACATAATACTGTTCTACAAATAACGAGATCGGCTGTTGAACGATCGTGCGCAGTTGTTCGCTCCTCATCTCAAGAACGTAGTACATCTTTAGTCACAACATTTTCGCCTAAATCGGGTAATATTTTCAATCTTGTCAATTTTGTATTTCACCAATATCGATTCATTTGAAAATTCTTTGTGAAATTTTCGATTATACCAAATTATCAGTTGGTCTCTTTAAAAGTAAATTATTAATTTCTGAATTTTTAAATTTAACTCAAAATAGGTCAAGTCCAGATTCAGAGTCAAACCCAATCTCTGAGTCAAGGTCCCGGAGGCGTGGGTCAAAGTTTCATGGCGGTATTGAGCGCAAAATTGATAAGCAGTAGCGGCAATTCATCGAGTAATAATCCTACCGGTAGCCCGAAATCAACGCGGAAGCATTCTCTGGATCAGCAAATCAACAAAAGTAATCGTGGTTCGGGTTTCCTCGAGAATTTGAATGCGAAATTGTCTCATCAACAGCAAACCGCACACAATAGTTCGAGTAGATCGGCAAGTGTACGACGTATAATGGGAAATCGTTTACCTATAATGGACCCTGTACAAGTAAGAGACTCGTTAATGGACCAAATCCGACGAGGTACACCATTAAGAAAAACGAGTGGACCTATCAATGATCGTTCGGCACCAAAGATTTATTGAACGTCTCCAACCGATTGAATGTGTACTAATTGCTGTACCGATTATCCCAATTCGCGCGTTACTTTCCGTTGAAAATTCCAAATATTACCAAAAACTATATCGTCCTATAGAACATATCCTTTTATAAAAAAAAAATAAATTCTTTTGCATTCGATGTTTAAGATTGATATCGTAATTATGGAATGATTTTTATCGATTATCGCGAATTAGAAGCGCATTTAAAATGCTGAAGATATTTCTACGGGTTTCTTATTTATTCTCGATACGCTTCGTCCAAGCGTGCTTGACGTACTGCTTTGATTTTGATATTACGTGTATGTCGTTCGAGAATGCGGTCGTGCGAGGCGGTGACAATACTTTTACAAGTGTATGTTTATCGTTTACATTTGTGGGTACTGACGAATTTTGTATTTTAGCGAATAAACACGTGTTGAATAGACAAAGTAACTCGAAACTCTTTACGTTCGCGATGTAACGCAGTCAGTCGTTTCGACTGAATAACCGGCTCTACATTTTTTAAACCACTTCAGTGCCTGCGATAAGACATTGTTAATTTCGGAATAAAAATATCTTATTGAGAGTCATTGAATACTATCGTATATTGTTAAAAATTTTATTTAACTACAAAAGTAACTTATGTTTCGTTTTGCTTCGTTGTTGTAAACTACCGAAATACGATTAATACAAATTCGTTTAATTTTTTCCGAGAAATCTTGCCAAAGTTACATATTCGCGAGATTGATTGTTAGATTGAATCTCGAATATTTTTTTTCGATATTTTCCTTGGTAACCGATCTATTACGAAATAAGAGCTATTTAGAAATCGAAATTTTATTTTTTTCTATACGAGTTAAGTTTCGATATGAAATGACAAAAAGTATTTATATAGTTTAATCTTAATTTTTTTACTTTTTAGTAAATCATGAATTCCATGACTAAAATTCGTCGAAACGTATTTCCTGAGACTTTGTATGGAATATTATTGTTAGTTGTCATCGTAATTGTATATTTTGAATTAAGATTCCAGCGAGTTATATTTAAGCGTACAAAGTATGAATACTTACTGCCAATTTACGAGTCTACACGATTCAGTGATTTTTAAACTCAGCTGACTAAAATTGGTAGTATTAATTGAGATAAAAAAATAATGTGTAAAAATGTAGAAATAACAATATGTCGATAATTCCATCGAAAGTGACCCGACTGTATATGAATTTGAACATATTACTTCCCTGAAACTAAATGTGCGTTTACCGATAATAAATTCGATAAACTCTCATAGTATTGTAGTCGCAAACGTACATAATTATTATTTAAACTGTGATTTAGAGAATGTATGACTGAAGTTGAAATTTTTATTATTAATCACGACTCTCGCCAAAGTTTCGCTTAAAATTTCAATTCGTTTATTTTTCCACACAACTTATGAACTCTATTTCTCTTATTGTAGTTTGTTAAAACTTATTTATCGTAATTTATACTTAAATATAATATCCGAGAGAAGCTCTACATTTTTAGTATTTACACGCGTATTTATGACGATTCGATTTGTTCTTCGTAACGCTCGCTGCTTATTATTTCAGTGAATTTGATAGATTTAGTTGTGAGCTCTTGAATAAATTTTAATAACGAATGTATGTACCCAAATTGTATAATTACAAGGTATCGTTTGAATGTATTACACGACCCAATAATAATCAAAATTTTTCAATACATTTCATCGTTCAATGTGTGAACAAGTTAAACGTGTCGCCCGACTCGGTCGATACACCCGAGTGAGAAAAATATTTTTTCTGTTTTATTTGAACATCGAATAAATCGACTTAATTTAATTAATTAATTTACATTTTTGATTTATACTATTCAAGAACTCGAGTGTAACGAGTCGTGCATGTAACGCGATGAGGCAACATCCAGAAATTCGCATCCTAATACTTACATTTAAGGTTTACGTTTTTAACGCTACTACCAGCTTCTACCAACGAGTAGTTTTTCCTTTTATAACGGAAAAAACTTGCCGTGTATTAAACAGGCTCGACATTGTAACAAAACTATAAAAACAGAAATCCTATAATGAAGACGAGCTGGGGTTTTCATATAAAAATAGCGACAATTATGGGAGCGTAAATAATTGTTAATTGTCGTAACAATTGACCTAGCGATGAACGAACCCTACCAATAAACGATACCGTTACGATAAAAAATTATTTATCGAGCATCTACCGATGCGATTTGAAAAACAGAATAAAAACTACCTAATTAGCTACAAAAGTCATAGGATTTTTTTATTTTATTTACAATAACAAAACCCAGACAACGCATTCTTCAAACATTATACGCAATTTATACTTTCAGTGATATAATAAAATGAAAAATCTGAAAAATACAGTGTAAAGAATATCAGTGGCACACTATACGTCTTAAAAGTGGACTAATTCGTTCATAAAGATTAAATCTATAACTGTAATTGCTTTTTCAACTGACTATTGGTTACTATTATAATAAGTAATTTCGAAAAAATAATAAATTGAAATTCAACCCGCGATCGCTCTACTCGTAGTCGTAGTAAAGTTCTTATCCAATGATGTACACGATTCGCGAGCTTTCTCAATTCTCGATGGCACGCCGCCCTCGTTGTCTAATTGAAAAACAGAAATCGTACTGTTCAATAATTGCTTATTAGATTCCTCAGCAAACGTAACGAAATCGCTCTCTCCGAAATGCAGAAGTAACGCTAGGCTTCCAGCTACAAAAATAATTTAAAATGAGAATTAATATAAAAATATAATATCATTAATTAATAACAATTAATATAATTAACTAATTACGCTTCTCAAAAAAGTAATTCCTCATTTACAAGCAGCTTTATCTCAGCTGAGTTAATCAAATTCAATTGACCCAGTGATCATTTGGAAAATCAAATTTTCTTCGTTAAAATGATCAACTGCTCAATCCGATTCGATTATATTCAGATGAGATACAACTGAATGAAAATGATGAGTGTTCCTCTAATTTTTTGAGTAGTATATTTTAATTAATTATTTAATTTAAATAATATGATTTTTATGTTCATTAATTATTATCATTAACATTGTTATCGTTACTATGGTATAATCGTGTTAACCCTTCAACTGTCAATAATGCTTCGGAACAAAGCGAGCGAGTTGTGATTCTCTCGTCTCAATTTTTTCGTTCTCAAGGAAATTCTAGGTACTCGTTTTCACGTAGAGAAACGAATTCAAAATTTTGTATTCGTATCGAAACGAACCATCTCTCGTTGCTTCGAACGAATTTTCAGTTGAAACAATTCACAGCCTTGCACTTTCCATCGACAGTTAACGGGTAACCAGAAAAATTTACTTACGAGTATCCAACGGTGCGCATGTGCAATTTGAGTTTAAGACAAACTCGATAGTAGAACGAAGACGCTTTATATTTCTAGAAGCTGTTAAATCTAGTAATAGTCGAGTCTTTCGGAGCCGTCTTACTGCTACTTTAACCGCGCCATTAGCTGAACAAAATACATCGTCAATATTTTCAGGCAATTTATCGGCGCATGTTGGACAAAGCTCTTTGATTTCTGTCATCGAGAAAAAATATGAAAATTATAATACATGTTAACAATTGTTCAGAGATTATGTATCGTTACATGTTCTATGTCAATATAGATATTATATTGAACTGTATACATTTTTCTTATACTCACTGGAGTCTGTTATTTCAGTTCTCGCCATGTCGGAAATTGTTGTGGACTTCTGAAAAAAAATAGAAAATATTTTTACTCGTGCAAAACGAATGCGAAATTTTCTGAAATTATGGCTTACATCGTGAGTTTGATCAACCGATAATGTTATTCCTGTTTTGTAACCCATTTCGTCCAACGAAGGATTTTTCGTGTAAGCCTCTGCATCCGGTTTCGCGAACACTGCTGGTGGACCCTCGATTCCGTCTGGAGTTTCCAATTCGTGGTCCACCAAAACGAACGATGGATTTCCGCTAAAGTTACTCTTTCCAGTTTCGTAATCGATTCCTTCAAAGACTGGGCTGCCTTCCGATTCTCTCTGGCCGCTACCTATCTCAAACTCAACATCCACTAAAAAATCAAAATTCAAATGAAAATAATTTATCGGCTGTTTCGACACGAAGTACAAGATTTTTTCTACTGATTCTACTTTGTATATGTAACAACTCTAAGGTGCACCACTAGTGTGAAATTTCGAAAAAATTTTGGATATTTTAATGGTCTGTATTCTTTAGAATAACATGCTAAAATTTCGAGTGCATATCTCAAACACATTTTAAGTTACAGCTCATCTAATTTTATCATGACTGTTAAAGTTTATGAAAATGAAAATTTGTTGAATCTACCTACTTGATATTGAAAATATACAAACTAATATTTTATTCGATAAAGGGAATTATTACTTAGAATAAAAAAAGATCGTTTGTAATAAAAAATTAATATCTTCAATATGGTGCCCCTTAATGTTACATTTTCATTTTAATTTTCTTCGTTTTTCTTTTAATTTCAAAATATAAAAACATGTTTCCATTCAAAAATAACAAAACTTACTATCAACAATGTTGGGAATGATGCTATTATCGTTAGCAGCTGGAACGTTCATTGCCAATTCTAAATCATCTCGATTTGTTTTCAAATCTGAATTATCCACCAGAGCTGTATTTCCAATCTTTTTTTTCCCTTCGATCATTAACGTATCGATTTTATCCTTATTCTTTGATTTCCTAAGAGTGGTTTTGCCCCAATTTTTTTCCGACAAAGATGTAAATCGCGTCTGCAAAATTGGGCTCCCCCTCGATTCCTTATTTTCTAGTTTATTGCGAGGACTGACTACTCCTTTCGATAAACTGTCCAATTTCGTATCGACCGCTTCGATACCCCTCGAGTTGGCCTCTTTGTCCATCGAAGATAAATTATCGTTCGTCAAGTCCTTCGCCAACTTCAGCTCGACTGGCATCGGGTTCGAATCGGATTGGTCTTCGTTCGTTACAGGAGCACTACTACACGTTGGCGCGAATCTGTAGCTCTACGAAACAAGTAATACGATCAAACCAATTGATAAGAAAAATAATTTTCAAAAAATGTTTTTAAAAATATTTTTTAAAGAATACTTACAGTCGACACTACGAGTTCCTGCTGATAATAATCGTATAATTTCACGTTCGCGGGCTCGAGCAAGTCTACGACACTTTCTCGAGTGACGTCGAAAGATATGCAAGTCCGCTGGCCGATCAATTTGTCGAAATAAATAGTAACTACGTTTTTGTCCTCTTCGAATCGTTTTACTCCTGAAAAATATTTTGAGGTGATAATTTTTATTAGTACTTTACGCCCGGTAATGAAAAACACTTACTTGTAGACGTATCTTCTAGTAGAGCATGTAAAGAAGCCCGTTCGGACACGTAGCCACTTATCATATTAACTTCCAGCAAAGCCATATTGCTCTCCTGATCAGCCATTTTATAACGCGCGCAAATCGTTATTTTTTGAGTCGAGCATTCGTCCGCGAACGCTATGGACGAAGCAGTCACCGAGAGATCGAATGCTTCGGATCCAGTCGTGTGAGCAACGTTATATTTCAAATTGGTCTGGACCAAAACGCAACCGTCCCCTTCTGCAAATATCTCAACCAATGTGGGCAATACCGGCAGAGGAATCTGCGTGAGTACCATTCGATTGTCGTTGTACATTCTGTAAACGCTGTCGACTTCCCCAGCTGTTATCAGGATCGATAAATCTGTGGTGTTCGTCGACATTGCTATAGCGTACTTGGTCAGAGCTTCTAGACCCAGTACAGTGTCCTGTGTCGATGTAAAACCACCCTCGGCGTTGCGCTGTTTCGACATCCATCTTACTGCTTTCAGAGCTTCCACCATATTTGATTCACCACCCAATTTCACCAAAGATAAAACTGCGTACGCAGTCATCTCAATGGTCAAAGCTAGCGAGGATTTCGTTTTATCCTCCCACCAAATCAAATCCTAGTGTACGATATAATGAATTCTGTATTAGAATCTCGATACGCACACATTTTGACCGAAGTGGATTTTGAATTTTTTGTTTAAACATTGTACTGCTCCATTGCAGTGTTATAATTGTTGTACTCAAAATAAAATATAGTTTTACAAACATTATAAAAAAAAATAAAATTATTGTTATTATTATTATTGTTTATATCAAAAAGATTAGATACTTTTTTTTATATCATTCTTATTTCATGTCCACTTCAGTAATAAATTCAATTTTTTGTCAACTAGTTGAATGATCATATAATTTTTAAATTCACTCACGTTGTGTCGAGTGGCTCGATTCAGCAGGAGGGTCATACTGCTGTTAGCCTTCGGATGTTCCAATAGCGACAATGCGTAAGTCGAAAGTGCGCTGGTATATAAATTGTCGTCGCTGTTGGACATACTCTTCTCTAAACAGTACAACGCGTTATTTATAAGAGTGGGTGTTAACGTCACTCCGGATTCTAGAAGAGAAACGAGAACGTAAGCTGTTAGCGCGGCCGAAGAGCTGTCGTCTTCTGCGGATTGTAGACCCCCCTGAAAATTATATCGAATTATTTATTATTATTATTAATAAATAATATAATATCAAAATACTACTGCTATCATATTTTTTACTGTCGTATCAATTCAGAATCGTACCTTCATTTCTTTGTGGAAAACTCTCCCAACAACTGGAAAGCAACCATTTTCTAATTGTTTTTTGATAAGCCACTTGACCGAGAGTTTGAGATCGCGTTCATCGATGCTTATGATGCTACTCGCTTGAGCAAATGACTTTATTACAAAGGCGGTGAGCCATAAAGAACTACCGCTTTCCGAACTATCCGGTCCAAATGCCGAGTAGGATCCATCCGGGTGTCTGTAGTTCAGTTCTCGTTGGTATCCTGTTTTAGAATAAAAGTACAGATTTCAAGTTTACTCGTTCTCCTCGCTCCAAGAAAATTAATTTTTTGATAATAATTATTATTTAGAAAAAAAAACTGTTTAGAACAACAGTACCTTCAACCGAAACAAATATTTTGTTGAATGTACTTGATATTTATCTGAACGTATGCAAATATCATGTTCATTCAACAAATTCTTATTTTGCAGTGTCTATATTACTCTCGACGTATTAGCAATACCTATTGTGATGTTTTAGTAATCATTTTAAAATTTTCACCTTTCTCCATGTTCCCAATGGCCCGATTTCGAAGTTCCGAATTTTCGACTCCAGTGGCATCTAAGTAACCAATTACGTGAATGTTTGGCACAAAGAGGATCATATTTTGTTCACCGCAGCCCATAGGCAATCGAACGAGACGATCTAAATTTTCGAGAGCTGGACCTAACACGTCGCCAATGAAGGACACGTAACCCCTGGCGCTGTCAGGAATCAAATCTGTCGGCAATTCCAAGTTCCATGTGATCGCTGAATCGTCACTGAAATCTTTGGGACAAATGAATGCAGATTTGGTGATCTCGATCGGGTAACCCTCCGGTTGCACTTGTATCGGTTTGACGATCACATCACGAGTATACACGATGGTTTCCGAGCCACAGGATTCTGTATAGTCGGAATCTATCGCTGCCGACACAGTAATATTAACATCTCCTAATTTGCGTGGTACCAGAATAAATTCGTGAACAACGCTGTCTTTGGGTTTTACACAAAGCGAAATCACCGGTTGAGTTAGATGGGTGTCGAATCCTGTTGCATTCTCTAGTTTGATTTTTACCTGTTGAATAAAAATTTGCTAAAAAACCATTCAATTGCTGAAGTTAACCCTTCAAGAATCAAGACTGCTAATTTTATTATTATTCAACACGGAAGGTAAAAGATCAAAAATTGTGTCTCCATAATCTAGAAAAATTTGAAAGTATTCTTTAATTAATTTTAAGACATTTTTAGTTTTTTAAAGTTTTGATCAAACTTCAAATTTAAAAAAGAATACCCACAACGATTTTATAAAACATTTTATGAAATCTACGCAGTCTTAGTAGTTAAAGGGTTAAAAAGTATTTCGATCGTGTTGATTATGATAAATATATCTTACAGGTAAATTATTTTCCATATAATTGAACAGCGAGACCTTCAAACGCAGCATTTCACCTCTTTTAACGCTATATGGCAAATTATAATCAAGGAAAAAAGGTTGAAAAGCTGTGATTGTCGTAGCTGGCGCGATACCAAGACCGTGTTTTGGCGATATGCACATTGTATGCCCGACCCAGTCGGTAATTGTGTGCGGTAGTGTGCGGTCAATAGTTACTTTTCCATCTTGTCTATAAAACAATAAAACAACATGTTATTTTTATAAATTGCATTTTGTTGTACGAGTTTGGGATATCGACTGGATCGTTCATTTCGTCAATTGAGTAATTAATTTAAATAACATTTGTTTTTGTACAAAGTTTACATGATCATATGTAAACATGTTAACATTATCAAATGTCTACATTATATTTACATGTTGAAGTTGACATGTTTTTATCGATTGACGTTATTAACGATCCAACTCGAAAACAAAAATTTTATCTACCCGGTGGGAATTATTTCCCATAACCATGTTTCTGGAAAGTACGATCTGAGACTGACCAACTGATCCGAAAACTGATCCACGTATCCCATTTCCGAATTCATCGCGGCTAGGTCTTGATTCAACAATGGGAAAGCACGGGGCATTGTTCTAACGCTTTTGAACATTCTGTCTGGAAATATCGATTAAAGAAAAACATTATAAATCGATTTATATAAAAATGATGGTTCGATGCGAATAAAAAATAATTAATCATTAACCAGGTTCGTCAGTTTCGGAATTCATATGCAAACCGAACCACGGTATCGGTCCGCGATCCGATAAGAATGGAAGACAGGGTCTCGTTTCCAGTGTTAGATCGGTCATCACGATAACTCCAAAGTCCTGATAGAAAACAAGTGCAGATTAGTAGAAAAGTATAAGATTGAAATTTTTTAAATTAAACGAATTTTTAAAATCAAACGTCACGTTGTATTAAGTGACTGGGGAGACAAGTGGAATCTTATCGAAATCTGATTTTAGTAAATAGTAATTATTCGTTAATTACTAATCAGTTGATTAATTATGGATTAGTAATACGGAATTAGTAATTAATAGTTGCAATATCATATTTTTACATATGATATATAAACTACAAATGACTGATTTAACAACGTTTATCATACGTGAAAGGCTTGTAATGCATCCACGTAATTGACTCCACCACTGTGTTTCATAGATCGTTTACGTCTCCTGAAAGCCCAAGAAGGCGATTCTTCCATGGCTGGACTTGGCAAATGATCGATTTCTTCTGCACTCGATTCGGTTTGTGTTTGAGCTGTGAAACAATACGATATATAAATTAATGTAATTAATAACGAGTCGGAATCAATGTAGGATTTCAAATTTCTAATCAGGATTTTTTTATCGTTGAATACCAAATCATTAAAATTCGTTCAACTTTATACTTTTTTTTAAATTTTGTAATAATTGTTTACACGAAAATCGAGTTTAATATTCAATATAAAAAGCAGGATTTGATACCGTACTCTTGCAATGTGCCCATGTCCACATAGCCACTGATTCCGGATTGGGATGGAATCTTTTAAGTTGGCTGAATGCATCGTCTGGACCAAGCAGATTGGATTTTGATCGAGACAGGAATCGTGTGGATTTATCGACTACCGAAATACCACAGACTGACCACGGAGCGGCTTCGATGTGATATTGAGTCGAAGTACCTGGTATTTGACTATCCGTATGCCATGCAGTTTTTACTTTATTTTCAAAACAATGGCCTACATCGATAGTATAAGTAGTCGCGACTGTTTCACCATCCGCTCGGACGTAGTAGAGAAGCAATTCCGAGATCGGTGCCATGCTCGGTGTAATTTTAACACTCAGTGGAAACCTATAAAAATAATCTATATATTTTCATCTGGTATAATATATTAAAGGGTATAACTAGTATAAAAATCGATTTTGAAAAAAATTAAATTAGAAAAAAAAGTTAGTATTAGTATTATTAATTAGTATCTTTAATTCAAATCAATAATTGGTTGAATATGTTAGATATTTATATGAAAGTATACGAATATTAAGTAAATTCAACAAATATTTTGTAAATTGACTGTAATTCAAGTCTTTTGTTTCTTGTAGCTGTGGTGCCCGGTTTGGTTATGTAATTATAATTATGGTTGAGTAAGTGGAACGCTGAGTCGTGTGCTGGTTTGTGGGGCGCGACTCAGCACCATTGTCAGCATTTAGTGAGTAGGGAAATTAGTATTTAAGGAGGTTAGTAATGTAAGAGCGGGGTCAGTCCCTTGGGTACGCGAGACGGGGGAACGTTGTAACATTGTAAATAAAGTTTGAGGTAGGAAAGACCGTGGTATCGTAATTCACCAGATCCAACCTGAAAATCCTGGCACCAAGCTCAAGTCTCACACAAGCTCCCAAAACTCGAATCCCGAATTTCTAATACCCTGAGAGAAGAATCCCGGGTGTGAAACATACCCTGCGAGTCGGGGCACAACATAGCACAACGTGTCCATGAATGATTAAAGTACCTGTGTACAATGTAAGTTTGGTCAGTTTTGTTCGCCGGTGAATCAACGGCTCCTAACAAATTACGAAATTCCGAGTAGTTGAGAATCGTATCTCGATGTGGCTTGTGCGCGACATGGCCGAATATTAACAGATCACCCTTCGAATTGATGGAATAATGAAACGATATGGGCTCGTCGGTGATGTTGCCAGCAGGTACGGTGTACATAACGTTGAACGAATATTTTTCACCGCATACAATCGGTTGCGATCCTCTAGCTACGGCTATGTAACTGTCGGACGGAGAATACCAGGGATTTATATCGATATAGGCCGATGGTTGATCCATAAATACCTACAATCAAATCTATTACATTCGAAATATTTCATAGGTTGTCCAAGATTGACTGCGCTAGACCCTAACAAAAATTAGAATCGATCGAGATTGTCAATTATCGATTTGTCAATAAAACCGTACAGGCACGTAATACACTGAGACAAAAACATATTGGTACATTTAGCAAATGTTGGCATGAACCGAATCTCATCGAACTGTCAAAATATAATTTCGGCAGTATAAAAATGCATATTTTGTTAATCAACCAAATTTTTTCCAGTGTAGCCATTCGTCGTTAGGATTTCGTGATCTATTTTTTGTCTAGAATACGAGTAGTCATTCTGAGACAACCAATACGACTCGAGAAGAGCAGTTAGAGTGATACATACCCTCCAACGTTTGTCAGGTGAATAATATTTTGTTGGGTATTCGATACCAGTAGCAACAAAACTTAACAAAACGATATTTCTGTGAGGCGGAGGTACGATAAAGTCTACGAATCCATCGACAGACGACGTGAAATTTCGGCATTCGACCACAACTCGAAGCCACTCATCTTTACCCCGTACTCTCAAACAAAGTTGTATCTTCTCGTTCGGGGCTGGTGTATCGTCTTGTCGCAAAACACGCAACTGAATTGATTGGAATAGAATTGATCGATTAGATTGTAAATATAGAATAGATTAACTCTCAACACTCCGACTTTTAAAAAAAAATTATGCATACGAATCCACAAACCTTTCCATGGTACGGTAGACCAAGTTTGAAAAACTTTGGTGTATATGGAACAAATTCCAACTTCAGAGCTTGATGTTCTACGACTGTTCGACTAATCGCAGTTTCCACTATGCCAGTTCCAGCTTCTGTGAAATTTGCAATAAGGACGATATTGTTAGGAGCAACCTTCCAGTGCGCCAATCCAAGGACAGCTCCAGATAGAACGAAATTGGTACATCCATCGGGCGAATCCAACTAATAAACGAATTTCATTTTATTATTTTTCTATGATAAAACATGATTAGGATTAATTTAGACATTGCTGCAATGACGGAAAACGACAGTATCTTCATATCTTTATAAGTCGTTAAACACGAATCTAGTTTTTATTATCGATATACATACCTCAGTTTCGTAATGTATCTCAGGGAGATTTTGCTTGCGTCTCCAACTCGGCATCTGCGGAGTAGATTTCAGAAGCAGCGTACCTTTTACTGGCTTCCCATAACTGTATCTGTTAAGTACCAAAATAAATATGAATTATCATAGAATGTCTTAGAATTTTTTTTTCTATAATACCGACTTTGCGCAAATGATCCATGTCACATTTTCAGCATCTGCCAGAATATATCCTGGAGATGTCACCGTTACTTGAAATCTTGGCAGAACGTATTTTTTGACTTCGAACATTGCAGTCTGTACCAATTGGAGGTGAGATTTTTTCTTTTCTACTTTAACTTTCCAGTTCCCCTAGAAATTTCAAATATTTCTCATCTAATGATTTGACTCATTTTATTTATTATTCTAATCTTACCGGGCTTGGTTCTGACGATAAAGTGAATTTTAATTGTGCCAAACCATATTCCGTTGTTACGTTTACCCATTGCGCGACTCTCACCTCGGACGGATTTTCGATCCATACCTTTGGTATCTAAAAATAACGATAAACGAAGAAAGTGATTAAACAATATACATTCGACGTAAAAAGTAGTGTTATTTTTTTTATATAATGACATATTCAATTCATGAATGATTTATTCATTTCTCAGTCAATAATTTCGTAGTCATAATTTGTTACAAGTTAAAAAAACATTAAAGTTTCAGGAAGCGTTAATTGACTGTACTCAAAGTTATCATTTTTTTATTTTTTATTAAAAATTCAAAGAACTAATCTCTACATCAGAATTCAAATATTTTCATCGTCATTGCTGTCATGACTATTGTCATCATCGTCGTTGTTGTGGTTGTTGTCACCGTCTCGATAAAACTCACCGGTTGTCGCCAAGGTTTTAGATCGTGCTTCAACATAAGAATCCTAATATTAACATCCTGACCAGATTTGTACACTGGCTTGTCGGTTTCGACGAACGCGATGAGCGAGTCGTGCTCGATATAAACATCTTTCTCGGACTCTACAATGTAATCTGGATACTTGTCGAATTTGATCTTCAATCGAAGTGTTGCATTTGAATATTTCCCTGAAGGAACGGCAATTTCCAAACACGTTTCTATTCCTGTAAAATCAGACAGATAGTTCACTTTCTTTTTTGAAAACTTATTTCTCAAAAATAAGAAAAAAGGTTAAATTTACAATTACATTTCTACAAGAACTTTTGATGTTAATGCATCCCTAATTACGACAATTTTGTTTTTACAATATGAAATGTTGTTTATCGAACTTTCAGAAGCCGAGAGTGCTTCTAATTGCCGAATGTGGTTCTAATTTATAAAAAATTGTTATCAAAAAAGAAAAATATTTAAAATTGATTGCCTCTGATATTAATAATATATAGTCATTTCCATTCATTTCTTGATGGGTATGTCAATTTAAATCGTCAAATTCAAATCATTATCTCATAATCAATTTGAACAAGTTTTCTTATATTTTCCACACAATTAGTACCGATCGACATTTGACATAAGAAAAATTTGAATATCAAAATAAAATTTTTTCCCTTCTGGTTAAGTCAGGAAATAAAAAGTTTAAAGTTTCGGCAAAGAAATTACTCTAATTTTTATAGCAATAGCATATTAAGACCGAAGAAATTTCGGTAATCGAATTAATACGCTATATGTAACATTACGATCATACGCGTAAAATGCAGCCGATTCAAATATTTTAAATCCAACGAGTTATAATGCGACATTTACTTTGCACGTAAAACAATAGCAATGGGTTTCCCATGTGATGAACGATGAGTTATTTCCCCCTGACGCAAGGGGAGGTCAATTCACGTTCCCTCGCAGGAAGCGACAATTTCAATTTGCAATTTATATATAAGGGGCTCGCGTATGCGAGAGACAAAGCTCGATGAATAAAAGAAGAAAAGAAGAAGCAAAGATGATATAACGGAAGTAGTACTCCGAAGACTAATGTGTAGTCGTACTCTGCGATACATAGAATTAAAATAAGATATAAGACTGCGTGCTCTTAATCTTTACGCGAATCGTCATCGTCAACTACAATTTTTACAGGATCATTTTTCTCTGCAATTTGCAAATTATTTTCTTCTTTCTAAGATTGTATTTTCATCAAAATTTGTTCATCCATATTTATATTCCACTAACTATAATAAAAATTGTATACTGGAAAATCTGTTTTGACAGTCTGGTAGAACAACTCGATTACTCGAACCGAGCTCTTATCGTTCAGAGTTGAGGAAATAAAATAAAAATGACATAAGCGCATATATCGCAAGGGTCAAAGATCTGAAGTGTCGGATGTCCATTGACGAGTGGAAGAAACAGCAATTGAGACTGATAAATGAAATAGACGTATACGGATGAAAATTGAGATGTGCGAAAACATTCGAGTGTAGAAAGGTCGTAAGCGGGGTCAGATTTTTTCTGAGCTCTCACCGGTTTTCACCTCGATGCTGCTACTGCTCAGCAATTCCTCCCCTGAAGTGCCCGAGCGCGCTATCAGCTCGAGGACAGCGTGCGCTGGCGGTTCTAAATTGTGCAAAGACAGGCATCCGTTTTCTGTTTCACCGGCTAAAAGTTTTCTCGGTGCCGTAAAAATAAAACCTCTAAAAAAATTTTCATCAAAAAATCTTCGTATTCAGATTTCTGTATGGTTAAAGAAATATTTTTATGAACAAAATGAAATATTACAACAGTGGTGTAATATGAACAGATAATTTTTATTTTGAGTCTCTCTCATAGAATATCAAAATTTTTCGTGTTTATTCGAAAAGTATATGAATATATA
Organism: Goniozus legneri; assembly: GCA_003055095.1. NCBI lineage: Eukaryota > Metazoa > Arthropoda > Insecta > Hymenoptera > Bethylidae > Goniozus > Goniozus legneri. The sequence goes on from NCVS01002096.1 coordinate 43,559, forward strand.
AACATAAAAGTTTGACAAAAATATTCTTGTAATTAAAAAAAAAAAAAGAAATTGCCTTTGCTCAGTTTGAAATATATAATTTTTGCGGATCATCAGACGCGACATATAGCGTGAAACATTATTTGTCTACACAATGAACTGAACATTTTTTTAATTGTTTCATAGTCTGACTTACCGGCTTACAGCAGTCGACTCGCACGGTGTCGACAATATTAACAAACTGAAAATCGACGCTAACGGAATCGCGAACATTTTGCAAATTGGAGCAACGGTTTATCTTTCACGCGCGAATAAACATTTCACATTTCCGCGATTTTGACGAATATAGAGTAGAAAATTTCGCGTCAACGTTTTACAACAGCACGCGCAGGGTACTAATGTACGACTGGAAACTCGGCATTCATTGTTGCTCTCTTATTAACCCATTCGATGAGTTACAAAGGAGGGTTACGGACTCGACCAATACGAAGATTCGCTCGCGCGTCTGTATGTATATTTGTCGGTAGATTCTCTCATTATCAATTTTCCTCATTTGATTCTCGTAACTTGTTCGCGGTGCCTGTGCTAATATCGCTAAGAAGAAATTAAATCTCGAGGAACCAAATCGAAAGAGGTCAATGTCGAAGAAACAGCGTGCTATTCCTTTTTTTTTCGAAGAGTGAGTTTTCTATCCAATTTTCTCAAGAAATTATTTATAGCCTAACTGATAAAACAATTATAAATAATACGAACACTTAGTATCAATATTCGATACAGTAATGGTTTTAGAGAAACTGAATGTTTCTGAATTCATTTTTTACAAAGATTTGGAAAAGAGGAGGAAAGAGTTATTGTTTCATAGTGAGTAAAGAAAATTCTATTAAAATGACGAGAAAATGAATATAACTGTTGGAACAATCAGTAATTATACCAATTTTGGGTACAGTAATTCTTTCAAAGAAATTGAATGTTTCTCAATTAAAGTTTTGCAAAGATTTGGAAAAGAGAAGGGGAATGTCATTGCTCCATAGTGAATAAAGAAGAACTATAATGACAATAACGAAAAATTAGCATAACTATTAAAATAATCAATAATCATGCCAATATTCATTAGTGAACTGTTTACAGTAAAAAGCAGTGAGTGGCTTAGAGCAACCTAGTGTTAACAATGATCAATTATTAAACTGAAAGCGGAATAAATTATTGTTAGTCTGAGTATGAGCCACAACTTTCAATTATATTTTGATATTTAATATAAGGTATTAAATACTATTATATAGGTATAAAACTATGAAAAAAAAATAGGTATGAAATACAAGAGCAAAGTTAGAAAGCGTTCTATCTGTAGTGATCTTCTGGGACAAGTAATTAGAACTCGAAATATGGACAGATTCATCAATAAAATTAGAAAAAACTGTAATAGTATATATACGAAGGTCATTTATTTACGAGTTCCGAAAATAGAAAATTAATTTACCGGTAATTTACATTCAATTAAATTCATTTGTACCATCTATAAATGTTTTGAAGAAATCCTGAACTGAACAAAAATCTCACAATAATTTTCTCTGTGATGCCATACAGGGAAAACCTTGATTCGTCGAAATAAAATTATCCAAAAGCTGGATCGAAACCAAGGCCCGTATACTACAACCATGATAGAAAAAGAGCACAATAGCGACACTCTCAGCTGATAGGATTTTAATTATATTATTGTTATTTTCGATATTATTATAATTACTGTTATTATTATTGCCGTCATATTTATTGTTATTATTATATTTATTACCACTAGAACAATGTTGTTTATCAAACATGTCCTCATTTAAATCCAATGAATTGTTTAAATTGTCATTTTTACTACTTTAAAAATCTTCGTCGTCATTAGAATTTAAATAACGTTATTTGTAACTTCTTAATATTCTTTCAAATTGCTTTGTACGGTATTTCCAAGCCTACATAATACACTAAAAGTTGTACCATTTGTATGTACATACGTAGAAAAATTAAACGTGCTATACGTACACAAGCACACATGTATCTTTTGTATGTACACAAAACGGAGTAAGCCAGTGACGTTTCTATGATTTCTACCGTTTCTACGTTGGTAGCAAACCGTGAAATGTTTTCTCCATTGCGTAGACCCTGAAATTTTTTGTTGATTAAATTTGTTATCAGTTGTATCCATGTTTAATCCATTCATTGAAAAGCGAAGACATCAGATATTTTGGTATTGTCGTGACATTTGTGAGGTTAAGTGTATACGACCGATTACTGAATGAAATAAAAAGCTTTATTCGTTTCGAAGAAGAAAATTTCACATTTACAGCAATGTCTTTCCTTCGTGGTTCAGCTAATTACGTATGGTGCACAACTAGTGTGTTGGGAAAAGGTGCGACTGGTGCAGTTTTTCAAGGTGTCAATAAAAATAACGGTGAACCTGTAGCTGTCAAAACGTTCAATCAGCTTAGTCACATGCGTCCACATGACGTTCAAATGCGGGAATTTGAGGTATTGAAAAAGGTAAAACATGAGAATATTGTTAAGCTCTTAGCCATTGAAGAAGAACAGGATGGAAGGGGTAAAGTTATAGTTATGGAATTGTGTACTGGCGGTAGCTTATTCAATATTCTGGATGACCCAGAGAATACTTATGGTCTAGCCGAGAGTGAATTTCTGCTAGTCTTGGAACATTTGTCGGCTGGCATGAAACATCTACGCGATAACAATTTAGTACATAGAGACTTAAAACCAGGTAAATGTATCATTTGATTAAACAATTTATTTGTCATGCTGATAAAATGTATTTTCCACAGGGAATATTATGAAATTCATAGCAGACGATGGTAGCACAATATACAAATTAACTGATTTTGGTGCTGCACGTGAATTACAAGAAGATCAACAGTTTGTTTCCCTTTATGGAACAGAAGAATATTTGCATCCGGATATGTATGAAAGAGCAGTATTGAGAAAACCTGTAGGAAAGACCTTTGGAGCCACTGTTGATTTGTGGTCGATAGGTGTAACTCTGTATCATGTAGCAACTGGAAATTTACCATTTAGACCATTTGGTGGTCGTAAAAATAAAGAAACAATGTTTTATATTACAACGAAAAAAGCTTCAGGAGTAATCTCAGGAATGCAAACATCCGATAATGGTCCAATAGAATGGAGTAGAGAACTACCTCAGAGTTGTCAATTGAGTGTTGGCTTGAAGAAAATTGTTACTCCATTACTGGCAGGATTACTAGAGGTGGATCCACAAAGAATTTGGAGTTTTGACCGATTTTTCATAGAAGTCACAGATACCTTATGTAGGAAACCTATTCATATATTCAATATACATAAAGCCAGTTTGATAAAGATCTTTCTACATCCAGAAGAGAAGCTAGTGGCACTTCGATTACATGTTCAGAGTCAAACTGACATTCCACCTCATGCTCAAATTTTGTTACTCGGTGATACATCTCTTACGAACTATGTAGATGAGTCTACTCCTGGAAAAGGGTATCCTACAACGACCAGTGACAAGCCACTAATGCTGTTTTCTCAAGAGAACAATAACGTCGTTCTACCTGTAGATCCTGAATTACCGAAATTCCCTGTATTCGCTAATTTAGTTTCTGTAGAGAACGACGCAAGTCAAGCTAAAGCAGCGTGCTCCGTTGGCTACGTGTGTAAACGGAGAATCGATAAATTAGCATTAAGTAGTAAACTATCGCAAGATGCGATAACTGCATTTAGTGGTTTGTTGAGTACGGAATTAGTGAGGGTATTAGACAAATGTCAACGTTTAAAAGAACTCACTAAAGTAGTAGAAGATTTAGCCCTGGTAGTCGAACAGAATGAAAATTTTGCTCGTCAGGTGTTTCGGAAACTCGGTACTAGATTCGACATTGAACATAAAAATTGGAAGAATGATTTAGGTTCAAGAAGTAAAGAACTTCTGGTCGAATTAGCTCCAGCAGTCGCACAGCTTCATCAAAGGTAAACTCAATGTTCTAATTGTAAGGTCAGCATTTAAACAAATTTTTGTTTTTTGAATAATCTAGATATGTGAAGGAAGGTAGTTTACGTGGAGAATGGGACAGCAGTACTAGAGGATTATGGTGTCCATGGGCCACAAAAGCTAGTCAAAGGGCTTCTACTTTGGTAGATCGATTGAGAGATGGCTGGCAACATTTATTACGAGATAGAGCTACTCGAACTTTGACTTATAACGATGAACAATTCCATGTTCTGGAAAGGATAAAGGTATCTAAATGTCTTTCGGTATTGATTACACTATTAGAGTATACAATAATTGAAAACAAAATAAATTAGGTAACGGAAACTGGTCGGCGGATAAAGGCTCTTCTCGAAGCAGAATGTACACCAGCGATAGTTCAAAGATCTGAATGTATTGGCGACTGGTATAAAATGGCACAAACGGTTTTTTTACAAACACAAATTTTGGACAAAGATGTCAATAGTTTTGAACGTGCGTTAGAAAGGTATTTTTATAGAATATCGCAAGAAAATAGAGAACGACACGATGATATTATGCAGACGTTGGATAGATGTTCTGGAAAACAGAACACAGTTCAAAAAACAAACATTCCACGAGAAGAAGAAAGTACGAAAACGTGGAAAAATATATGTGACGTGCAGGAGCAAATAACTGCGATAATTCGAGAGAATGAACCTTTGATAGATTGGTTGGAACATCTGTCGATAAATAATAACGGTGACGAAGATGGAGAAAGTTCAGATTTCGATTTTGACAGACAGTAACGAATGAAAAGTTCGGAAAGCACATTTTTATTGTGTAAAATACTTAATAAATAAGTTGAACACTTATGTATTAGATATAAGCTCTGTATATACGGAAACGTTGGTTGTATAATAGTTTAATTTCATTTTTCACATTCGGTTTAAGAATATTTATTTTCACGAAAACGGCATTTTCTGCATTTGTAAAACTATAATTATGAATTGTAAAAATGCATAGATTCCTAATATATGTATATATTAAAAATTATATATTATAAAATTGAATCATTTTTAAATGAATTTACATTAAATATTAGTATGATTTGCGTTTTTTTCCACCAGAGTTGCCAATCTTTGCTTACGTTTTTGCTTTTTATGTTTTTCTTGCATTTCTTCCAACTGATTCAATAATTCAGTAAAATTAAATGAAATATCAGCAAGTCTCAATTCATGTTCGTTAATTGGGATTGGTTTTATAGTGGGTGGAATAGCGGCCAATCGACGCTGTAACGTGTTATATGCTTCGCTTTGAGGGAGAATCATTAAGAGACCATAAAGAGCATATACCAAGGCTCTGTTTTCTTCCCGTTCCAATAGTTGAAGTCTCAAATCTTTAAAAGAAAAATGGAAAAATAAACTGCTAAAAACGAAAAATTAGTTTGACAAAAATTATACTCACAAGTGAATATTGGCGATTCAATTAGCTGTACTAACTTATCTATTTCTGTTAAAAATTCTACTGTAACTTCTATATTTTCACTGTTAAATTTACGTCAAGGTTGATAACGTTATTTCTGTGTGTATAATGAAAATTGAGTTTTTATCATAAGGATACAAGGATCTGATGATGTTGTACGCGTGTTCGTAATGTTGCGATAAGAAACAAAGAGCTACTGTTGCTACTGGATTGTGACACCACGAAGCATATAAGCATTTGAATAAGTCACAATTGTCCTGAAATAATTGAAAAAAAAATTGATTGTTAATCAAATTCTCTTAATTTATTTTGTGTTATGTTTACCTTGGAATTCAAATTTTTCAATTTATTTCTCAACTCAAATAACTCTGAACTTGTTAATAAAATAATGTTCAGCGTTTGAATCATTGTGCAAGCAAAACTCAAATTTGGTTCGTCCAATAATATTTTTGCTAATGTTTTATAAATTTCCTCAGCACTCAATAATACGCATAATTCTCTAATAATAAAAGTTCCTCTTTCTTCTAATAAATGTCTATCAGTTGAAAACAGCCTTAACAAATTTACAATGAATTTTGTAAAATACTTATTGTGAATTTTAGAATTTGCATCATTTTCATTGGTATTGGTTGATTTTGAACTAACAATTTCAGCCATAACAACTAGAGTTTGTTGTACTACTTCATCAGAATTATCGCTCAGCGATTTCATCAATACGGGAAATAATTCCTCTATATGATGGAACATTTCATGTGGAATGTTCAAAAATAAGTGGTGGATCCACTTCAGTACTGCGACTTTGGTCTGAACAGACATACATGTTAAATATTTTATTAAGACATCAACTACACTTGAAATATCTAAAGTTTCCGCCAATGATTTTTCTTTGATTTCTTCTTGTTGGTTACTTCGTTGATTCTCCATCGCGAGTGCTTTCTTGACTAGTTGTGTATTTTTTGTTGTGATCAATTTTGTTAAACTCGTGTTAACATTGGTAGCAACCTCTTTGATACTTTTTCTAGTATCACCGTCGTATGCTAAGCATGGTAGTACAGCTGTTAAAATACCAGACATGTATGGTAGCATGGACACACCCGATAGATTAATAAATTCCTTCAGCCATGTTATCGCAGTCAACTGTAATAGCTCATCTTGACTTTGAGCATGTACAATAACAATATTTATCATTTCTGGAAATGCTACACGCGAAGGATTAGCCTTTATGCTTCTTAAAAATTCACTAAGAACAGTATCCGTTACTTTTTTTATTTCTGGAGTAGGATCTTCTAGTATTCTAAATAAGCCATCGAGTATTTCTGGTAAAAATATAATGAAATCCATATTGGGGACAGCATCCAATACAGAGACCCATGCGATAATAAATTGTCTGCCAAATGGATTTTTAGTATATATTCGCTCTCTTAATAATGGCATAAAACCGACTAAATCAAAAAGTCCACTCTCTGTTACAATGTCCTACAATATAAAATTTGTAAATGTCCTTATTTACACAACAAGATTAATTACCTTCATGAGTCGGTCCAGTAACTCAGTAGCGTTCTTTACACTTTGTTCCGAGTCGCATGCCAATTTACTAAGCGCTGCAAAGATGTCAGTGAACTGAGGCAATACAGCGCCTCTAGCAACTTTGACAACATTATAAAGACTTTCGCAAGCAAAATATCTAACGCGGAGATCAGAATCAGAGAAACAAGCTAAAATGGGATGTATTAAATCTTCGATATATTGCCCAGTGTCTTTCCCAAGGCCTACAGCTATGGCTGCTAACCCAAGGAGTCCACCCTTCCTCGTATGTGGATTCTGCGAAGTCGCAAAATCTTGCCCAAGTACTTTCAATAATCGTTTTATCTGGACAGTGTTATTATGAGAAGCAAATTCTTTAACCATCCTATGTATAAATGACAACAATGTATAAAATTGAAGATAAACAAGTAATTTGATAACCTCACTTTTCAATCTCCAATGCTGCAGCTTTCCGTTTATCATACATTTTATCATTTAATGATCGTACGCAGGCTGCACTCAGAGGTGCATAATCTTTGTCCGACATGGTGATTCAATATGTTTTGCTTCGACGAATGTCAAATTATGACTGAACGAAGCTAGGTTAGCCAGTAGTTTGACAGTATAGCTACTACAGTATTTATATGCGTCAGTGAGTATATTGGATTCGGTTATCTGATAGTAGTGAATGTAATCAAATCGCACTTAGGAAGGAATAACAGCAGGTGATAAAAGAATTAAAAAGGCAAGTACTAAGACATATCTTATTGATTTCAGATCGTAATATACAACCTAATATGTTATAGCTCTTTGCCATTATCTCAAGTGAGTCTTCATCATGTAACATTACATGGTAATCTTATTTATTCATATTTTGTGCTTGATTCAGTAATTATAATGATGTATGACCTATAAACATAATATAATTTCATGATTGCATTAATTTGTCATGTATAAAAAATAAATCGTATTAAATATTTATACTATGTGAGATAATAAAAATATTGTACACCGTTGTTATTTATTTCTCTTCACCTGTATACCTATTAAATAATGCAAAAAGTATTATATAAATCATACACGCGGAACGAGGCGAAAAACCAAAATTACGTGTACATTCAATTTGTAAGTACTCAAAGAAACTTTCAATCAGGAAAGAAGTTGCTGCATACATAGACCGCGCACGTATTTCTGCCGGTGTTTCTCGTTGGTACGGATTGAAGACGTAGAAAGTTCTGTAAGAGAAAAAAAGAAAAAACGATGAAATGAGAGAGATGTAGCACTTTGCGGTACCAAAAGGTTCATCGCTCGTAACGAAGTGGGGGTGAGAAAAGAGGTGGTCGAGTCTTGTGGGGCCCGTTGAACAGTCACTGTTCACTGTTCGTCGGTTCGTCAGGCATTCAGCATTGGTTTACTTCGACGTATCGTACATTACGTTTTTTTGTATATTTCCAAGAAGTTGAACAGCAAAAAGAGTAAAGGAGCACCGTTCTCTCGGCCAAAGTTCCGTACGAAAAGTTTTTTCGTGCCCAGGAGAACAATTAAAGGGATTTAACCTGAAAAAAATGGAAAAGGAACAGCCAGATTCTCTGGCGACCGTAGCTGTCGGTTCGGAGAAGATACCGCCGACGCACAGTCATTATGCGCCCAGTGAAGTTTATTCGACGACCGAACCACCGCCGGTGAGTTGTCGTGACAGTCTCAATACGTAATCACAAAAAATCACAATTTTGTTACCAAAAAAGAGCGAGAAGAACGAACTTGTATTTAAGACTTTCGCGGGTTAAAATGCGAACTATGATATTCCAATTCCAGGAATGAAATTATTTAATAGAATTATATTACTGTGGTTATCAAAATAATCACTATTGCAATCTATAACGATATTCATATTTTTAAAATTCAATTCGACTCGAATTATCGATTTTTTGGTTATGGCACGGACGAATTATTTGAAATACGAATGCGTGAAATGTAGAAAGTTTCCTTTCTTGTTTATTATAACACTAAAACAGAGTGCAATAGATTTCTTTCAGCAAATTATCGCGTAAAAGAGAAATTCAGTCGAGATGAATGAAATAAGAAATTCTGGGAATAAAAAACACCGTGAAACAACGATTTCTCAAAACTTGGCCAGAGAATCGACGAGGAACTCGCGAAAGTTCTCGTTTCCTGTCAACAGCATAAATTCCATTTGAAATTTAGTAAAATATAATACGAGCGTGTACTTATCGAAAAAAAATTCATTTTCATTTTTTAAATAATTTCCATTTTCTTCTCCCATTTTGTTTTTTATTTTTAGTTAAATTACTATACGAGAAAAATTTTATTCATATTTATCGATAATGCTTATAAAAAAACCGTTTAATTTTTCGACGAGTACCGTTGTAGAACACAGTCAGATCGATTCAACCAACGGTTTTCGGAAACGTTCTTTCCTCGATCCTTCTCTACGGTGCTTTGTGTATTCATAGATTTTCGTCATTTCGATTTGGTTGTTTTGAATCTATACACCTATACATCCTTTTTTTCTTATTATTCTCCGTCCTCGTTCCGGGTAAACCGGCATTGAACTCCTTGATGATTTTAACGCGCTCGAAGCGAGAAGTCGAATCGAAATTGTTGTAATTACGTCGTGACGAGTTTTCTGTAATTGCCACAATTATACCATCAATACTAAAAAATAATGCGATTGTCATTCTAGTCGATCAATTTTCAATCGTTGTAAATAATCTGTTATTCATGTCATTGTCACATTTTCTGCTCAAACAAAATATATTACTACATAATATATTAAAAAAAGGAATATAAAGATATATAAATAATAATAACATGTACATATAAGAGATATATATTTATCTTTATATTAAATGAATGTTAATATACACAGTATTATTATTACGTAATAATTTTTTGGCACGACAAAATATTTCCATACTCGATGGAAACCTTGAAATTGAATCGAGTTTTAGAGAGCAAAAAGAGCGTTGGTTTAATTTTGAGAGACTGTATATATATGTCTAAAGACGACGCGTGGGATGGCCTACTATCTCCTTGAAGCCTCTCACCTGAGAATCGTCCATCCACATCGAGGTCGTTACGAATTGTACACGCTAGTACAGTCTGTACCATGAGTTTGAGAATCTTTCAAACTGTGAAAACTCTTCGAAATGAAAAGCACTTTCCATTTCCCATCAAATGAGAGATAAATCGTTTGAACGGCATGATCTTTACATAAAGATAATTTCATCGTGAAATCGCGCTTATAATATAAAATAATATCAGTTAAAAATATATTACCGAAATTATAGGTAGTTTCAGTTAAGTCAGATTCCTGAATTAGCTGTATTTTCAGTTTTCGTTTTTACCTACAGTGTTTCGAAAGGAGCACCTTGAGAAAAAATTATCGACATGAGTCGTTGCTAATGTTCAAATAATAAATAATGCATTCTAAAGAATTACCAATTTAATTCAGCATAATCGAGGTAGGTATTTCGTCTGTATTCTTATCTATAAAAATTTACAAATTGAGAAACAAATTAAGAAATTAAAATTAATTTAATTACTTTACCTCAATTGTTAAATTTCAATTAAAAATTAGAATTTTTTTTCATTTTTACAAATTTTCATTTATTTTCTTAATAACATTAAAATGAAAACTTAAATTTCATATAAAAACAATACCTTGGTAAATATACATCTCCTCTAAGCCTCTACGTTACAAAAAACAATCAGAATAATAATTCATAAGGAATACATTTTTTGATTTCATCTTTGTTATTTCAAATAGCAATAAAAATGTTGAGATCGTAATTTACTCCTGAGCGAAAGTCTTGAAAATTTCTCGATTTATTTGTCATGTATTGAGTAGCAACAAACATTTCGTAAAACTTCAAATCAATTTACGTACAGCTGATATAATGTATTCGTATAATTTTTTGCTCGGTTGGAATAGCGCCATTTTGAAAAGACGAAGGAGCGTATTTTTCTAAAGGAGCTCTTATAGCTTCAGACCGCGTCCTATTTCCCACGATAACGTCATAATTTTAAAATTGAACACGTACGATCTATTGACAGAGAGAATTATTTGTGATATTTTTAGAAAACTATGAAGTAATCATTGCAAATAGTAATAATAATAAAATATAATAATATTTAAATATATATTATTATTAATAACTATAAATTATCATTTTATAAAATTTAGTATTAAATATTCAATAATTAAATAATACATTTATAATTATTTCTTTTTGTGACATTATATGACTCTTTATACGAGTCCGAATGATATCAGATTTGATTCAAAATTTAGTCTTGCATTTTTATACATTATAGAGTATAGATTTGATATGATTGCGCTTGAATTGTAGAGAAGGAACTATAGGAGACCTCGACTCAGTTGGTTAACCACCGTAAAATTTCACAAACATACACGTGTCATTCCCAACAAACAATACACGTTTTTTTTTCTTCTCAATGGAACACGTTCGTTAACTGTTTGTTCAAAATGTTCATGTATTTAAGTAAATATAACTTTTTTATACATTCGTACCATGTGAAAAATAGAAAATCATCATAGTAAAATCTAGTTTTTTTTCTTGGCCAAAATTTGTTAATAAAAACAAACAATTATGATTATTATCATTTATTTATAAATTTATAAATGTGACCAATCTCGATCAACAAGGATCAGCTTTTTATGAGAGAATATGAGAATATCAATATCAGTTGACAGTACAAAATTGATATCTAATAAATATGTTTCAAAATTTTTTAAGGCTTATATGAGACCAGTAATGAAAAGCACGGCGGTACAAATTGCCAGAATTGCTGCTGTTACGCTCGTAACAATGTCCGTTGTTCTTGGAAGTTTTATTCTCGCCGCATCCTGGGTCCAAGCGCGTTCATCCTGCACGCCCGAATCAATTGCAGCAATGCAAGCCGATTTGAGAGCTCAGCAACAGCAGCAACAGCAAGAATCGATAAACTACCGGCGGCATGCTGAGTTCTTGAGTAATTTGAAACCCGAATCACTCGTGCAGGTAATGATTTAATCAATTTATTGCTCACTCACAGTTTATTTTCGATGCTTGTTCGTTCAATACAACTCTTCAAAGTTCATCTCTTAAAATCGTTGCTTAGAATATCTAGAACGCAAAGAATAAATTGTGTCTTCAATCTCAGCTCTCTGTCTCAAATACTTTTTAGAATATTCATAAAAACCACTTTTTGGAGGTGAACTTCAAAGAGTCGTAGATTGAAATAATTTTGATATATAATTTTTAAGCGTTATATATTAATTAATCATATAAAAATCTTTTTGATAATCGTACAGGTTTAACAAATTGAAATTGAGTTTCATCATACTTATTCCTCCAATGTACGGTAGGTGAATTTTGCAACCGAAAGTTAACATAGAAAACGTGAGCATCTGTATACTAAGCGAATTAATACCTGTCCGACAATATACACAAACATGATCACGATCTCAAAAAAATTCCAGAAACGATGCAATACGTGTGAATGATACTAATAAAATCATAAAATTTTGTGGTCAAATAAGTAATTTTGTATTTTTCATTCAATTTTGGTACAACGTAGCTGTGTACTAAAAATTTTAAGACCAAAAAAAGTAAAGAAAATTCTGTCAAATCTTTTATCACAATATCGCAACGTAGAAGAAAAATTCCGTATTCAATTCATGACCCCGTTTTTATTTGTTATCCTTCTCGTCCATTTTCGTAATTCAGAGATTTTATAAAGAGTTGTTATTTCGAAATAACGTTCTTCTCCAACTTTAGTAATTTTTATATTCAAATTTCATGCTCTACTATCACAATCGGTAACATTTTTTTATTCAGACATTGTCTTACAGAAAATAAACTTTTTTCAAAATAGAAGAAAAAAGAAAAATGTAGAACGAACGAAAGTTCATTCTCTGTAAAATTTCTGTTTTTATACGCTTTCCTAATGTGTTCTGGAATTATGAGTGCGCGGTGTTAATGGGCAAGAGCGCGGTTCAGAGTTGGAAAAATTTAGAAAGCGTAGACTAGCAGCATTCGCGCAGAAAACTCTTGTTGTACAGGATCTCAATGCGAAACGAGTAAAACTATCGCGATTCACTCGCCGACTATTTTTATTGTCCTCTCTTGAAATAAATTTTAACTATGTTAAATTTATAATAATTAAAATAATTAAAAAATAAATAATTCATTTTTTAATTTTGTTAAAAGATTTTAATGGTTGTTGTAAGAACTCATACAATAAACCCAAACTTTGAAACTAGTCAAACAATTATTTCAAAATTTAAAATTTTAGTTCATTCAATGCTAGTTTTAGTTTACGAATAATTCATTTTCATCTTTGTGATCAAATTCTTTCGGTACTGCATTTAAAATTTATTTCCAATAAAAATTGCGTGTGAAAAATGTGATTAAGATTTACTACTTTTTTTATAAAAAATAAAAAATAGTATAATTGTATGTATTTGTAAGAAGAGGGATAGAAAGAGGAAAAGAGAGAGACGATGAAACACTGAGTTACATTCAAGGAGAACCGCACAGAGACGACGATGATTACATAATTCGAGTTGCGTTTCTCGAGCTTACCTCTATGTTGAAGTGGCAAACTTTTCTCCTTGATTCGTCTTACGCATAGAATTCCTTGTAGGGGGAAACTGTTGTTATACAACAATTAGCCGTGATCTTTTTATCTACGAACGAGTATGATAAATTTTGCCATTTGTGCAACAAACTGAATTCGATTAATCAAACCAGACATTCATTACTGTTTTTATAATACTAGTACATAACACGTGAATGCTTCGTGTGAATTTTACCAATTAACAAGAGACTTATTAAAAAAGTAAAGTGAACTGAAGTGAAGTAAAAAAGTGAAGCTTTTTAAAACTCAAAATACTAAATAAATATATTTCGATGTATAATAAGATGATTGCGGAAGCCCTCCGTATGCGTATTGAATCATTTTCTTAAAAAGTATACATCGCTGCACTCATGTTTGTCATTGGGGACATTTACGTTGCCTTTCGCTTCGAGTAAGACGGTCTTACTTTCTATTGTTGGCCTTATAGATATACCGGAAGCAACAATCGGTGCTGCACATATACATAATAGAAAATGATCGTTAACAATATCGATCTTTTATTAGTCGTTAACGTTCAGAAGGACCTTGCCTTAATCAATTGAATGTGCGTTCTCTATTGTCAGAATCTATTTTTTCATTCATAATTACGTTTATCTAAATTTATAAAATATAAAATAACTTGGAGATTTGAAAATAATAAATACATAATGGTAATTTATTAAATCGCTTACGTACATTTATAAATATACTATACAAGAGTAGAATAACTAAGAAACAGCAACAAAAAGATATACAAGCTTCTTGTAAATTCTTAAGTTGTCAGTTTTTTATTGATACCAATTTGGATTCGACCTCGATTTATTTTTCCACTCGAAAAAATTTTTGCATTGGTTCTATTGCTCAATATACCAAACCGAGGGGAAGTAAATGTGCAACGGAAAGTGGGTTGACTATAGCACGCATCAGTAGTATAAGGTGAACGTTCTCTGAAATGATTTTCTCTTTTTGGGTTAAGCTACTACCCGATTGAATTATAAGTATAATTTATAACTTTTTGTAAAAATTCGTACATCAATAACGTAAATTTTACAGACAATACTTATTAATATCGTCGACACGCTCGAAGTAAAAGTATAATCGTTTATCGTAATTATCATAATATTAATGGATGGTTAATTTATACTTCACTGAAGGTGGTTGTTAACTCGTTCTCTAAAGAAAGTCTTGGAAGGTTTTTCTCGCGTAATTGTAATATTAATAACAACGCAGGAAAGTACTTACTTTCACGCTGGATAATCTACGTAGGATAGCATTATTCGTGTCAAATCGACAAAGAAATCTATTGAGTGAAACGGAGAGGAGTACAATTTCTGATTACTAATACAATTGTTGGGTAAAAACAAAAATAAATGAAATTTAGCACATCATTGAACCGTGGATGAATATAGGTTTAGAAATTGGCGGATGTTGATTCGACTCATCTTCCGGGTTGCAAGACCTTACGTAGCAAAGTGAAAGTCGTCAACGCGCGTTTGATCGTGCATTTTAAAAACTCTGAATACAGGTAGCTGCGAGAAACTTTTAGCGAACGGTATATTTGTAAAAATGTAATTAAAACGTTCGTTTCAGTACGAGTGGGCAGTCTTTTCAATCAGTTTGTCATATTCATGGAAAAAAACAAAATAAATATTGAATTAACTAAAAATGCGTAGAAAAATTGACAATAATATTGAATCTCAAATTGGAATAGCGATGTTGAGTATTCTGTGCATTTTGTTAAAATAATTTTTAGTACTATTGTATGTGGGTCATTTCATGCTAAATCGTTGAAATCGTAACTTTAAAAATTATACGTATTATTTATTAAAATCTTTTATTTTGCCAATTTTTTTGAAAACTGAATATGTTGAATGATCACCGACATATTTATGTTCTTTTGTTGAAAGAAAAAACTAATTTATTTCGAAGTCGTCTTACGAGTCTGTAATTCAAGTTGATATTTCATGCTCAATTTGCTATTCAGTTCACATGACTATATGTTTGTTGTGAAATTCTAATGAGTTTGATATGTATAGTATTAAATTTAAAAAAATTCTTATGAATACATCAATTTAAAAAAGAAAATAATTCTGTTTTTATTAATAAATTTTTTATTATTATTTTTGTGTTTAGGATTCTATGGAGAGCTATGATAACCTGCAAAAGGTGTCAGATTCGAATGCATCGAAAAAAGATGCGGAAGCTGATACAAAAAATACCAAAAGTGATACGGATAATAGTAACATGAAAGATGACAACGAAAATGGCGATCGCGATGAAAACGATGAAGATTACGAAGACGACGAATACCCCCCTGTTCACATCAAACTTCCCCTTCAGTTGGATCTTGATGACATCGCAAATGTAATATTTTTTATAAATTACTAGTTACTTATCTATATAAAAAATTTGTTGATTTCCAAATTTTACTATTTTTATGGCAGACTCTGATGCAACAAGTTCGCAGTAGAGTTTCTTGCGTAGTTGAAAGGCGAAGAGCCGATCAAGTAATGGATGGAAATACTAACAACAATTTGAACAACAATTCCGATCCCCAACGCTTCCAAAGGTTGAGTGGAGAACGTGTGTCCATACTTTGCGAGTCAGGCAATTCCGACCGAGAGTAAGTCGGGCTACATGTTAACAAAATAAAAATTTGAATTTTTTAAAAACAAAAAATTTATCCAACAGACAGCAAGATACCGATACGATGACACCGATCATCGTTCCATTGGGATCTGTTCAAATCCCTCTGCAAGCCAATGAGCCTAACCCGAGTTACAACCAATACCAAGTTCCTGATATGCAGAAGTTGCCATTGAGCGATCCACGTGGACTGAACCATATTCCATCAGGCATTCCTCCACAGGAATTACGCAATACGCCACAATTCAATATGGAAATGAAACCAGCACGAATGGGTCCTATGTCACCAATGGACCAACGAGTAAATTTTTTTATTAACAACTTATACATTGAAAATTATTTTTACTAAATTTTTGTAATTCATAATAGTACGAGATGCGTCAAATCCCAATCGAAGTTCATCAGTTCCAAGTGGAATCCTTAAGATCGATGAGACCGCCGGTGTCTCAAGAATCTCAACCCTGGCCAATGATGTTCCAACAAGTGGAACAGATACCACCTGGATACGCTCAAGATCAACAGACTGCTGGTATGGTACCACCTCCCTTGCCTCCTCAAAGAGATCCTCAGATGCCCGAGCATAGATCTGTGCCACTTATGTTGCCCACAACGCAAACCGAACAACGGCCGCATCCTCCCCCAGTCGATCAAGAAAGATCTCAATCTCCATTCCAGCGAATTCCTTTTGAGATTCAAAGAATTATTCAGAATATGCCAAATGACATAAAAAATATTATCCAGCACATTACTGGTGATTCTCCAGTTCCGGATGGTGCACGCAGAGAGGTAACTACAAAAGCAAGTTGAGAGATTATTCTGGTTTGAATGTTTAAAATGAAAGCTTTTTTTGTGAATTTTTTTGAAAGTATTATTCAAGATATTAATATAAATGTATTAAAGCTATTCATGTGTGAAATATGTGACTAAAATTGTGAAGTTTTTTAAATGAAAAAGTAAAAAGAAATTCATTTTACTACAATACTTTTAAATATATGTACTATCGGAAAGTGCAATTAATTTTCGAATATTTAAAATCAGAATAATTTCTTAAATAAATGTTTTCATTAACAAAATAGAAACTGATAAAAATAATCCTCGTTTATAGGATGTTAATGAACTGAAAATTTTCGCGGCGAAACCTCGTCCAGTACCACTCATTGGACCCTTCCCACTCTCGATTGAAATCAAAAATTTAATGGAGCATGGCAATATCGAGGGACATCAACAATCTGAAGAAACTAGTGAACAAAGACAAGATGCGAAACCTTTCCCAGGCCCAGAGGATCAAGGAGAAGAAGTGGAACGCAATTTCCCCATTCCTCCGGAAGTCCGTAGAATCATCCATCAGGTATGCACAAATTTTCTGATAAAAATATAATTCTATAAATGTTTGATTTTATTATTTAAAAAATATAAAAGAATTTATTTGCAATAGAATAAAATATTCACTAAGATAGGTTTTTCTTTCGTTACTTATGAAAATATATTCATCTGGCTACAAAATTATCATCAATAGTATAAACTTCTTTGAATAGCGATTCTAAAAATAGAATTTTCATAAAAAATTCGCTATTCTGCAAACCTGATTTCATAATTCTTTTTGAGTGAAACGCATATTAAAACTTTTAGAAGTTTTTTGTTTTTCGGCAAGAAATATGGATCAGAATTAAATTGATTATTGGTTAACGTCAGACGTGATTATATTGAAGAGTTAAATGTAATGGTAGCGTGGCCGAGCGGTCTAAGGCGCTGGTTTAAGGCACCAGTCTCTTCGGAGGCGTGGGTTCGAATCCCACCGCTGCCAAGTTTTTTTACCGCGTACGTCGAATTAGGCTATTTATAACTCGTTTCATCTATGTACTACTATACTATTATTATTACTATTTATAACAAGTTATAACCTCGTAATGTCATTCATTTTTAAACTTTTTTAATTTGATTTCTTAGTTTGTAGAAGGTCGTGCATTTCCTCTACCCAGATTTGCTGTACCGTTTCGACCAGTCGATTCTATCGAAGTTCCACTAGAAGCGAGAGCAGAAGTAGGTGACGATGAACAGTCTTCAGCACAGTCCGTTGAAAATCAACAGCAAGAACGATCTCACGAACAGTCCCAGGAACAATTATCGCAAACAGCTCATCGTATGTTTGTTCAAGAACAAGGAGAACCTCAACAGCAAGAGCAATCTCAAAAGATGAATGAAAAAGACCGCCCCCACTGTACGTTATTTCATTATTCGTATGTTACTATATAAATAAAAAAAAGAAGTATTGAGTTATAAAAAACAAAAAAAGCATTTTGATACTTATGATTCTTGAAGTAAGTACAAATAAATAAAGTAATTAAATTGACAATTATATTGAATCAAAAATTGTAATAGCAATTCTGAGCTTTTGGGCATTTTGAGTTTCTTAACTCCAAAATGTTTGAGCATTACTGTATAATTTATATGATACTTGATGTACATGTAATACGTTATTTTATATTTCAGATGTTCAGCCTCGTTCGGTACGTTCTGTTCCGGATGCCTTCACTGCCCATCACCGTGAAAAACGGATGCGACGTTGCGCTTGTGACTGTGCTTGTTAATATCATCTCTAACATTAGATTAAAAATTTGTTTTTGAGCTTTCGGCTCGGTAAGGTCATGAAAAAGTATATATACAAAAAAAATATTATGTAGTGCTATCTTTTTTACTAAATGGGAACGGCAGACTACTCTCGTTTCTCTTTTCTTGTCCCTGTAGTACAGTTTGAATGTATACGAACAACAACTAAATTTATCTAAATGGCCGGTTATTTCATAGTGATATTGAAAACGCTTTAATTCCTCCAATCATCGAGACGTCGATAAATTATTGAAATATTGTTTCGATGGAACTATTAGATAATTGTTATTCCTGTTCGTTTTGTACATGTATCATACAATATTATTGAAAAGAATTATATTATTATAAGAAATATTACTGCACATAGTGGAAAAATATTTGATTACTGAAAATGATATTTTCAACAATCGAGAATCAGTAATTTATCGAAAAATTATTTTCTTTCTTCTTAAATATTATTCAACTTTAAAAAGAATATAATATATTGAAAAACTGTGATCACGATTTTGCTTCTGCAAAAATTTGCTTCCTAAATAACCACTAAAATAATAAGTAGCAATAAATGTTTGCTGTTTTTATCTTTTAGGGTATTTACCATTATAATTTCTTATACTAACGTGAACCTGGCATGCAACTATACCTGATCCCAATTTCTTATACCTAAAGTAAATTTTTTCAAGTTTTTGTTTCATAAAAATATAAAATTATTTCTTTAGAAAAACATTATTTTTTGGCCATAATGTATATGAAAATAAAGATAATGAGGCTTAATCAGAATATAAAAATGGCGCTCAATTTACTAATTCGATAAAATCCATTACATAATAATCTTATTTCATGAAAAATTCATTTCTAGTAATACACAAATTTAAGGAGCAGAAAGAATGTCGCATTTGAGAAATAATTATCGTATTAAATTCTATTACAATTCGTCATAAATTTAATTTTTTTATACTGTGATATTCGAAGACCCTGATAAACTGGAAGTGAGGAAGTAAGAAGTCCAACTGGTTTTTGATATATAAATAAACTAATAAATATCATACAAAATTGCCACTCAACTATAGTTTCAAAAACTGCTTCCTTAATCCTTCTAGTTCAGTATTAATCAATAGGAAGTATTGCAGCTGTAGTACCAACTCCAGTCGCAAGAGGCGATAAACGCGGTGGTGCAAATTTTCGAGTGATATCCGATTTTCTCACTAGCCACACTGCGCACGGCCGAATAACGCACGTCGGAAAAATGAACACGACCGGGCTTCATGTACTTACAATAAGCAATGATTCTTCCTCTAATTTTGTATCATGGTAACTCTTTAATAGTTTAGTAAAATACAGGTTCCCAATATCATAAACATTTGACCACTGGAACAGGGCAATACCTTTTTCACAAGCCTGAAAATAGTAAAATGATTGTACTATTTCTATGATTATTTTACATTAAGTTGTTTACCCAAGAAGTTTCTTCAAAACCATTATTTTCTTCTAAGAGTTCATAATAATTTGTGATATTGCGAATATCAAATGGATTATTTTGTTATATACAGCTTTACATGTCCTGAAATACGTAGCGAATTTGATGTAACAAATTAGATGAAAATTAAAAATGTACTTTATTATGAATATTTATGCTCACCTTGAAAGTACCAAAGCTTTCTTCTAAATCTGCATACATTGACCATACTTGAAAAAAGTTACCTATAGACCAAATCCAAATCGACTTCTAATTGTGTAGCCTCAAAGCGTCCTTCTTCCTCCAATTTACTGCGAACTTCTTTGAATATCTATTCACAAAAATAAAAGATAATTGAATACATCTAATTATTTATTCAGTAATATCTATATTACCTTACTTGCGTGCCTTCTTCCTGGAATAAATTCAAGATCTAGTTTCATAGCTGTCAACCTTGCCACTTGAGGTACTAGTGTCATTTCCGCAAAATCACAATGTTCATAGCAAATATCCAAATATTCTCTTTTAGTTCTGCGACCTGTCATCAAATGACGTATTGGGGTGGAACTACAAAACGTAAATCGTTTTATCCACCAGGATTGTTATGAGCAGTACAATATCACAAAGAATTATCGGTTACCTTATTCCACCTACAAGGAAGTACAATTTTCTTTCTTCGAGTTCAGAAGAATCACTTATTTTCTTTCATATCCAAGTAGCATCGCTCAAAACATCAGCAATACAATTGAAGAAAAGATTGAAGAGAGGAGCCATGTCGTCCATTTGCATTTTTTTCTTCATTTAAAACTGATGGACCCTTTTGCCTAAAAAAAAAAAAAATAGTCGGTTGATTAAGATTTTTCTTCTTTCAGAAAAGTTTATACTAAATTAATTTATATCAACTTTTCGTCAGCTCGAAAAATCAGCGTAATCAGCTGACTGTGTTGAACTTAGCGCTAAACGAAAGGGCTAGTAAACATGAAAAATTAAATTTATAATTGATTATTAGATTAGTTAAATTTAATTTGATTATTATTTACAGCTGTACAGAGAAGAGTGAATATTAATAAATAATAATTTTTAAACTCACCGTCGGAGTATATTCAATTGCTCCGCCATAAATGTGAATGACGTCATAAAACAATCCCATCTAAAATTCCCTAGGTGTGAACGAGATTTTCGTTTGTAAATTGTTTGTAATTGATTAATAGCGATTCGCAATATGTCGGCTATTAGCTACAAACGATTTACAATCGATTGGCATTGTTGGATTGGACTTACAAACGTTTCCCTGTTTGTAAGTTGCAGTAACTCGTTTGCTGCACCTAGTGACAAACGGTTACTAGGCCGGGATTCGGCATTTGTTTGTAAATTGTTTGTAATTAATTAATAGCGATTCGGAATGTGTCGGCTATTAACTACAAACGATTTACAAACGATTTGCATTGTTTAAATTGACTTACAAACGTTCTCCTGTTTGTAAGTTGCAGTAACTCGTTTGTTGAGCCTAGTGACAAATGGTTACTAGGTCGACATTCGGCATTCGTTTGTAAATGAATTATTCGGGACTTACAGACGTTCGGATGCGAATAAATCTAGCCTACAAACGATTCTCTATCGATTGAGTCTTCTTAATTGCACTTACAAACGTTTAATTAATTAAAAAGTGCAATTAACTTTAAGCCCATTATAAAGTCACTAGATTTCTGACGATATAAGTCACTATGTCCAAAAAGTCACTAGGGCTCATTTAGTTTTTCGCTAATTACTCTGTAATTAAGTACCACCAAACGATGGAAAGCGTATTTATCGAACCGCCAAACGATTCTCTATCGATTGGAACGTTTGTTAGACCAGCCGCACTAATTTCTTACAAATTAAACATAAAGCAGACAGTAAGGTACAAAGCCCCTAGGCGAGAGGTGATTTTTCGTTAATTACTCTGTAATTAAGTACCACTAAACGATGGAAAGCATATTTATCGAACCACCAAACGATTCTCTATCGATTGGAACGTTCGTTAGACCAGCCGCACTGATTGAATTAAACCTGCTTTAGTATCATATGTAGTAAGTTACTAGATTGTTTGAGATATTACTAGATTTGAAAAGTCACTAGGACTAATTTAGTTTTTCGTTAATTACTCTGTAATTAAGTACCACCAAACGAAAATTCTTATAAATTCGGAACCACCAAACGATTTCCTATCGATTGGTATATAAATAAATTGATTTTGGGCTGTCGGCCAATTTTTGTCGGCTAACATCATGGTAATTTTTTGAAATCTTAATTACGGCTAATTAATTGACTACCAAACGATATAATTAGACTAACGAACGCTATCAAATGACCATCAAACGATTGGTATAAATTTCAGCTCATTTCGTTAGAATTGTCGGCTAACTACATGATGGTCGTTATTCGGCCGTGCGCAAGATGGCGTGCGCAATGTGGCTAGTGAGAAATTCGGATGTACGCAATCGGGTCCATCCCAAATTTTCGGGCAGAGTTGCTAGTACTCTATGTTCTATAGTTTCGGTGTAGCGTTTGGTGCTGCAATGGATGGGTGTTTGGAATTTTGGGTCTGGCCATTCTGAGTTCGTGTGTCTTCCAGCGAGGTTATCATCTTAGCGAGGTACTTGTGATTTCTCAATTCTATTTATTTTATATTATAATTTAAAAGGGAATTTTGTCATAATAATCTTTAACTTGTTTTCATAATAATATATTATTCAATGATTTTGTATTTTATTCAGTGAAAAGCAAAAAAGAAAGTTACATTTTTGGAAAACACGTTGCCTGTTGAAATAACCTTAAAACATGTCACGCCGTGAGAAACGTTCATCCATTTCAATCTGATACATCATACTGTTATTTATTCAACATATTAACACAATACAAGTAGAATATTATGACAAACAGAAAAATCCCAATATTTATGTGATTTTTCAATTTCCTAATTAATGTGATGACTCAAAACCGAATCGTTAATGAATTTATGATTATTAAATTACATGCACTACCAACTGAAATAAATTCACCTTAAAAAAATACATATTACTTTATATGAATAAATCAATCATTCAAAAATTTTTGCTTTTTCAGATTTTCAACAGTGTGGATCAAAGTCCCCTGATTCTTTCAAAAAAGGTATTTATAACCTAAATTTCATAAATCCTTATTCATGTTATTTTTATATCAATTAAGAACTTATGATGACTCAAAACCGAATCGTTAATGATTTCATGATTATTAAATTACATGCACTACCAACTGAGTGAACATATAAATCCATATTTAAAAAATAATGGTATTTGCAAAAACTAATAATGATGATTTTGTTACAGGTAACTGTATAACAACGACTATCTGGAGTGTGGAATATTGTAATTAAAATTTCTTATATATATTTCTTAATTTCTATTTGTATTCAATATAATAAAATTTTATAGAGAAACAATAACATTTTTTATTTATTTCCTATTATAATATTAATATGAATTTATCTTAAGTGGAGAATTGTGGATGTTCAATAAGTTTAATTCAGTGATGTGAATTTTGTTTGAAAAAGTGTGGTAGATATAACGGAATTTGATATTGAATAAATATAGCAATAAATTTTTAAACAGATTTATTTTTATAAGGCCAATGGTCTGCAAAAATACATATATCATTTATGTACAATATTTTATAATATTGTTGTCGGAATCAACATATACATAGATGTTACACAACTCTCTTTAGAGCGTAGATGAAAATAGATAATCAGGTTTAACAGCATAATTATTTCAAAAAAGTAAAACATAAGGAATCGTATTTAGTAATATTATAAAAATACATTAAGTTATAGAAACTGATTTTGAAAGCATATATTCTATGTGTTATATGACATACCCAAATTATATTTACATCACATTAAAAATTAAAGGAAATGCTTAAAATTGATAAGCAAAATATACTTTTTATATTATGGGAACATACAATCATTTCATTTGGTAATATTTTCTTTAGATTATAGCTGAATAAAATCACATCTTTACATTTGATTCATACATCAAATTTATATGTAACAAAATAAATACTACCACTTTCTAAATAATTGTGAATTAGTTATTTGAAATTTATTAAGACAGAAAAATATAAATTTGTTTCTTAGCTGTACAATAATAATTGTATATAGATATACATTTTTCAACAGAGATGTTACAATCTATTTAGCCAAAAAATTGTACTCTCAAATTTTTTAGTTTCAAATAAATATATTATATTATCATCCAAGTTCATTCAAATCAAACCAATGAAAATCATGTAAATTGAGTGTCCTATTTTCGAGATGTTCAGTATGTCACAAACACGTTTTGTGAAACTGAACGAAATAGAGATCAGTTAATTTAAAATCTGAATATCTGAATGCGCATTTCTTTGTTTTTTTTACGCAGTTTTATACACTTTACGGTAAATAAACATACAATAGTACACCTTACTGTGCAATTTAAAAATATTTCTACCCGTCTACACCTATAACATAAGATAACTCATACATGTATCAATATAAAATATACATATGTTCGTCGTATACGACAAGTATACGAAAATCTTCAAGGCACTCCAGATTTTATATTACAATATTATTTTACAAATGTTGTTCAATCATGATTTTTTGCGCTCGAGGCATCCTTAGTAAAGTAAAACAAAATAATAGCATCTGTTGTGCCTACCTACTGCACATTAATCTTCTGAACATAAATTTAAAACTTTATCGATGTTCATTTATTCGTAATGCAATGTTGAAGAATACTATTAGATAAATTGCTACCTTAGTAAATGTTGCAACAGCGATATACTAATTATACAGTAGGAAATAGTTTTGACTACTTCTTAAAGTGCTTATAATAGAAAGTTTAATTTCGCACATGACATGCAATTAAGAATTTTTTTCGTAGTTTTACAGAAAATAGCAGAATTGTTATTATCGACTACAGACAGATATCTCGCAACGTTTAGTGTAATATCTATAACGACGATTTAAAATAGCTTTTTTTTGAATGTATAATTTTTTTATACATCTTCAATAAATGTAATTAATTGAGGTATTTTTTCAATAAATATAAATTTAACGAAAATTCAATTATTGTAAAAGAAAATTCAAATTATCAACTGTATTTGAATACGCGTTGCATCACATCTTTGTTCAGTATAGTAATAATCTTGTGCTAGTATAATTCAATTGCAAAATATTTAAATCATCTTAATAATAAATTCGTAATATTAAGACTTTAGTGCAGCGATATTTGAACTTTCAATTCTGAAAATTCATAACATAAAAGTACTTTAAAATTTCTGAATAAAAACATTCAGTTATATTCTGAGATAACAGATTTTTTACACATATATATTGGTTTTGTTTTTTTAAGATCTTTATCCAAAATATGAAGTTTTTCTAGACATACGACTATGCCTACAACTCCACAATTTACATACCTTTGGCTTCTCATGTTAGCGAATAGCATTTTTCACAAGCCTTTACATCCGCACTTAAATACAATTATGTTACAGATACACTTATTATCATTAGGATGCACGAACATTGTCAGTTTACAGTTGATAATGATTCGAGGCAATGTACATAAGCAGATGTACAAATCCGTTAGCTCGATAACCAGTTTGATACAAAGTGTCAATGGCAAGCACCAACCTCAGTCAGATTTCTGTTGGTATAGTTCTTTCAAAGATTTTAGTTCGTCAATTAATGTTTGATTTCTATTTTCTAACACTGCCACTCGGTTTTCTAAACATTTTATGTATTCTTTCTTCTTTCGTCTACATTCTCTCGCAGCTTCCCTGTTACACAATATCAAAGTAAACAATGTTACCATAAATGCTGTAAAATTATTTTAAAATAAGATTTATGAACTAAAAACTAATACCAACCTATTTTTAAGCAACCTAAGCTCTCTTTTTCTGGCTGCATCTTCAACTACCACACCATGTCCTGTGTAATCTGAAACATTGCCAGAGACTGTACTTCCTAAATTAAAAAGCAACCGCTTAAATTGATTTATTTATACATTCACATATTTTATATATTATTCTCCCAATTATAGAAATTACATAATCGAGGCACACCTGGGACGAAGAATTGAGTATCTTGGCCCTGAGCATACTGAACTATTGCCCCACCTGCTGTCGCAGCATTACTCATAGTTAAAGTATGAAGCCCAGGAACTCCTTCTGCTTGAGTTGCGATTTGAATTGTGCCTGCAGGAATTACTGCAAAATTTATAACAACATATTTTGAGTTGATAATGACCAATGACATTTAAAACAAATGTTGATATCGAATGATGTTTCACAATGACATGGTGTAAAAATATGAATTGCAATAGCTTTGACAACTTAAATAAATACTCATTTAGAGGTAATCTACTTAATATACAATATCATTTTTATAATATTTGGTTCTAAAATTGTTTTCAATAATCTTCATATATTTGAAAATCTTTGTAAACTGAGATGCCACACCAAATCAATATGTTTGACCAATAACATTTACAAAAAGAGAATTTTTTTGATGACATTGAAGATTTATGAGTTGTGATTTAAATATATCGAGTGTTGTATTAATATTATCCCCATTGAATTTTAAGGAAAAAGATAAGGTTGCTTCGTACAAGGAATGACACTTTACTGGACAGCCAAAAAAGAAATGCAGAAGAAAAGTTAACCAACCTGTCTGGTAATGAAGCGAGTGGGAAGATACTTCACTGTCCACATTAGAATCACACTCTGAAGAAGATTCTACGGGAGGCAAATGAACGTCTGCAACACCGAATTAATTTAGCTCCCCCATTGTTACAGAGTAAGTTGAAAATAATTTAATTTTCATATAAAAATTATTCTTTTAGATCAAATTTTCTGAAAATTCTTTGATAAAATGAAAATGTTGTTTTCCAAATGTAATATATTTTTCAATAAAAGGCTTCAGCAATCTTAAAAGAAACCTAAGGTTCATTGAATTTCATCATCAAATCAAATTTATTCCAACTGTTATTGGATGCAATAATATTATACTTTCACAACAGAATTCTCAAGAAATTGTTTCATCAAATGAAATAAAATATTTGTATAAGAATTTCATCAGAAATTAAATCTGATGTAAGACAACATAAATATTTCTATTCACTATTTCCTTTATGGCTGCTGTTCTTATTAATAAGAATAATTGTGCAGTCAGCTCATACAATAAGGAAATAGAAAATTCATTAAAATTTATAGTTTCCACGTTACAAATGTGTAAAAATAAGTAAATGAAATAAAAATTTAATTTTCAGACTGATGTATATATAACAAATAATCAATATTTCTTAAAGAATGTGCAAAGAAAGTAAGAAAATCATCAAAGAGAAGTATCTTCATGAGAGAATCTGAAGTGAAGGCAAAAAGGAACCTAACATAAAAAATGTTAGTTATAATTACAATTATATAGTATTATAATCTTGGTATGGCATCTAAGTTTGACAAATGTGAAGTGTTAAATAGAAATTCTATAAGACTCCTTTCTAATTAGAAACTTAATGCAAATTATAAAGAATCATGGATTATATCATTTCTTGCTGTAAGCAGATTAATACTCAAGTCGTGTATGAACTGACATGCACCTTAACTAAATAAATAGTCGACATATCAGAAAGAAAAAAATTTGTATCATATGCATTCAAATAGCTTTAAAAATAACTTTAGCTTTCATAGCTTTTTATATTGCTTTGCACTGAATATCAACAATAATTTCTATTATAGATAGTACATAAGATGTTTTCCTTGAAATACAAAAACTAACGAGAAGTAAACTCTAACCTGCTATTTCGCCTCCTCCTAATTCATTTAGTATTTTTCTATATGATGGACGTCTGGTAATATCTTTTCTCTTTTTAGGAGATTCTTCATCCGAAAAACTATCATCGCTGCCTGTTTCTACTACCTATGAAATTAACAAGTAAGCTAATTAGTTCTATAAATAAGATGAGAAAATCAATAAAATTGTTAATTATTGCTGTTATTATTAATTACCTGGAGTGTTTGTAAGCTTCCTTGTGCTGTTTGAATAACCGAATTGGGTTTACTGACCAGAATGACATTTCCTTTCGAAATAGCAACAGGTTGTATATTAGTTGCCGTCTGAATTACCGATTGTTGATTAGGTTGTATAACGGATTGTACCTAAGAAACAATTTACTATTTTAATAATAATAGTGACAGTATAAAATAATTCCAAAATCAAGTCGTATAAAAAATTATTATGCTTTTTAAAGAAGCAATAGAATGAATTCATTATTCATGCATTAATTGAGTTTAATACTCCCTGATATAGAAAAAAGTTTATCAAAATCAATATTGCGTTAGTTGAAAACCAGCATTATGCAAATGAAAAATGAGACATCTTATAGTGCCATTTATCAAATAAATTTATTTTGAATAAGCAGAACATTATCGGTACTAAGGAAAAATAATCATATGCATGCTCGGAAAAATAAAATCTATAGAAAACTCAATAATCAGGCATAGATACACAGGAGAAACTCCTGTATACCTGTGTTGTTCCTGACGAAGGTAGTGTTAGTTGCACAATGCTGGTAGAAGCTACCAGATGATGAGTTTGCTGCTGATGCGTTCTATTGAGAGTTTGTACCGAAGTCGCAATTGCTGCATCTCCGCTCTGAGAGCCTTGAGACAGTGGGTCGACGGCTGATCCGTTTTCTTCAACCATACTTTCCATATCCTGGGGACCTTAAGCCCTGCACAGCAAAAATATTGTCCAAATAATAATCACTTTGAATTTCAAAATTATTTTCACAATTAAAATAATGTTATGATTTAAAATATTTTTATACTACCACATTTCACACATATTTTCATTATTAACACCAAAACATGTAACATCATAACAGTAGTACTAAAATAATACTACATTTGTCAAATGTGGTAAATCATTTTTTAAATTTCCCGCCAGTGAAACACTGGCAGTGCTACTGCGTCATTTACATAAGCATATCTAAAAATAATACTCGAGAACAATAAACACTTAGACTGTTCTCGCATCAGCGATGCACGTTAATATCATTGGTAAAACCATCAGCGTCGCGAACTATCCGATCGAAAGGCCGACATGCGCTTTCGCTAATTTTAGCAAAAAACCCGTCAAAAAGGCCCAACGACGTAACCCCTATCGGCCTGGCTCATTCCGAGTATACGGTCGTCCGATCGCGAGACGCCATATTTCGTAGCATTATTCCGTAGCAGACGTTAAAACGCATTTTTCGTTAGCAATAATCATTACGAAAGACGAACCGCACTCTCTCGAGTTTCGCTTTTGTCGCTTGCGCCGCGGTCCATGTCCGCGTTTTGTTATTCTCCAGCTGGGGTGTACTTACCAGTTACGTATTTCTCGTCACCAACTTTGCTGCAATCGGAGTGGGCAAACGGGCAGGTACGTAGCAGCCACGTCAAAACTCCAGTGGCTTCGTCACTGGTTGAGCCCACAATCGTCGCGTAGTGCGTCACTAGCAAATATGGCGGCTACATCGAGTCAGCTCTCCCTTCACCCCCGTTCATCATAACCTGATCTCTCGCGGATACTTTATTTTATGCTAATAATTCGCGATCTCGTTCGTTCTCAAGCGCGATATTTTCTTTTCCTCGTTTAGTGGCCTTCGAGCGCGTTTATGCAGTTGTGCGAGATGCTTGAAAAAAGAGAAACTCATTTTCGACGCGCATTCAATGTGAAACCTTAACCGTAAAGTTCTATCAGTGTATTGGTTAAGAAGTCATGAATATAAACTATTATATTTAGGTATTTATTTTTGTTTCGTACAATTAATAGCAATACGAGTCATAATTTTATTTGACAGCTTTGCAATGTAATTAATTGTGTTGAAAAATAAAAGCGCGCGAAAATTTGTGTGTTTATGTCAGCTGTCTGTAATCTGAAATGCTTATTCATTTTCTTTATTTTCTAATACTTTTTAATGAAATATTCTCAGTCAGATAATACTTATTCGAATACCTATTTTTTCAAATTTTTCTCGTAATATTCGGATTTTAAAGATATAAGAAAACGCCTTTTTATTACAAAATTTTTGAAAAATTCTCCAAATTCCGCTCTGATAAGTGTACATTCGTTGACTGATCGGTAAAACAGTCTACTGAAAGAACATACATTACATACACAGAAATATAAAAATATGAATAGTTGTAACGGATTTGTATTTTATTAATGTGAAAAAACCTTAAAATATTTATCAACTTTTTTTATTTATAATTTTACATAATTTTCTAACAATAGTTATACAATTCGTACATGCACTCAGTTGTAGGGATACTGTAGTGTCAAGTTAATAATGTCTATTTGTTAAAATTTTTCATCTTTATAAAGAAGAATTTGTTAACCACAGAATAAAATGTTTGACACAATACTTTTCTTTGTGAACTTGAAAACAAGCGGTCGGTTAACGTATAATTTTAATTGTTTATACTAATGTAACAAATGGTAATAAAATGTTTAATAAAAATAATTGTTTCAACTTATTCCTTTTTACACAAGAATCCCATCTAAAAACGCAGTTAAAATGGACGATTCAAATGCTGAATAAAATCATTGAAACGTTAATGAAATGTCTAAAAAAAATTCATGTTATAAACTTTTAATTTTCTATCTCGATTCTATAATCTAATAATATTTAACAAAGTACCAAGGTGCGAAAACTAAATATATACATGATGGTACTTTCGAATACTATTGTGTAATAATTCTTAATCAGTGCTATATAATTTTAAAGTATAACGAGTAAATCAATACTCACGTGTATCGATAAATACGATTTATGTGAAAACTTGAACTAAGAGAATCTTTAAAGTTTATCACTAGATATAAAAATTAAAGTTAAATATCATACTAGCAATTAACTCAAAATTTCGGTAATCTACGCGTGATTATAGTTGATAAACCCTTAGAAGTCCGGCATTCTTCACTATAAAGTGCTTAATGGAATAACAAAATTCGTATATGTATATGTAACTAAACGTCCTCACTTGTTCTGTTTTAATTTAAAGTCGGGATAGCTTGTCTTCGTGGTTTCTCAGATCGCTGATCATATTCTAGAGTGAAATTTTACATTTCATATAAAAAAGTTATTAACAATGAAGTACAAATTTGATCTTCAGTGCCACGAACGACTAAAATGAAACAAAATTAACAAAATAAGAAGAGTTAAATGAATTTAATTATGATGTCTATATAAAATAACTGCTCAAAAAAATTAAACGAACAATCATCATTTTTAAAAGACTATCTTGGTTAAAAATGATCAAATTTAGTCGATCGCGTGATCATTTTAAATTATCACCTGTTCAATTCTATTCGACCATTTATAATTGAATTGTAATCATTTGAAAATTACGAGTGTCTCCTTAATTTTTTCCAGTAGTATATTTAATTTTATATTATAAAAAAATTGTTATCAATAAAATACGAGTTTGATCTTCCTTAGACGAACGAAAAATAATTAAAGAGTCAGATGAATCATTAGATGCACCGTTTCTCATGAACCACTATAGCAATCACGCCGTGCCCCTGAGGGTCAATTACAGTATCAAACTTCGGTAAATATATCACATGAGATTTTCAATCGTCATTGAGAAACTGGTCCAGCGGGTTTGGTCCCATTCTCTTCGGCTTTGACGTCGACGATTGCTCCGGATTGTCGGCTACAAACAAATTTTATTCACTCACTTGAATAAGATTCAATATGAGTATGATCAAGAATGCAATCAGTACCCAAAGGTACGTGTTTCTAGTTCTACCTGGGGGAGAGCGATGAGTACTGAGGCAGTTGAGCCATTCCGTCATGCTGATCTTCCGGTCATTGTTGATATCGCAATATCTAGGTAACTTTTTCCCGCATCTACGTAGCGTTCGATTGTTCGCGACCATCGTACGAAAAGTTTTCCATTCCTTTCTTTCTAAAACTTTATTTTTATTTTTATCTAGCATGACGAAGTGCCATGTGGCGACTCGCTCCTCGTGCGAGACTTGCCATTTCGAAGTCGCTTCGTCGGAATCTGTCATAGAAGCTTTCATTTGTGACTGCAACAGGTCCATTAAATCTCGCAAAAACAATTGTTTCTTGGCCTCCGGGCAACCTATGGCAGAAGTAATATTATCAATAATTGAAAAGGATGAAAAATCATATCTTTAAAGATTGCTCGTAAAATTTTTAAATATTCCTTTGATATTTTGTCAATCCACTCATTCTGATATCTAAATTCGATGATCCATCCTTCACGTGAAAGTAGGTATTATTTTGGTTATACAATTCAATTTAACTGTACTTCGACAATGAAATTGAATCTGACCTTACCCGTGCATAAGAGATCATTCTACTTTGGGCACTCAAAAAGCGATTATTTTTATAAATTTATTCAGAGGTTGCTATAACAGATATCGATATTAAAATTTTTCATGAGTAAACAACTTTAATAAGCTATTTAAGAGGCACCATTAGTGTAATAATTAGTTGTGTGAATAATGATAAATATATAACATATATTATATTATTTATTTATTATTAATAATCATTATTATCATAAAAGCGAAGGATTGAAAACATTTAAAATATTTAATCGTGTTAAAAAAAGTTTTTTATGCTATAAAAACTCACCTTTCATCGGACGACTCGGTGTGGGTGCGGGATTACAGTTGGGAGTTTGATCTTTTGACGAAGTTCCAGGAATTGGTTTACCTGTATCCTGATAAACACACCAGCAATATCCCGAGTAACACTGCACGCGGTGATATCTGCCATCGGGTGTGCATTGGGGTATATAAAACTTCTCTTGAGAGTTCTGTTTCTGGTCTTCCAGAACCGATCGACGATCCGATATGCAGTCGTTGGCTGTAAAAGTGAATTTCGGTTTCGATTTCGGTTTCGGTTTCGGTTTCGATTTCGATTTCGATTTCGATTTCGATTTCGGTTTCGATTTCGGTTTTGGTTTCGATTTTGATGTCGATTTCTCTGTTTTCGGTTTTACAGATTCGAACTTACAATCGATTTCTTCTTTCGTATCCACAGGATCGTCACTGAAATTTGGCCTCGTGTGAACAGCTGCCGGGTTGCCTTTTAATACTGTAAAAAACAACAATATTAGTATAACGAAAAATTGTCATTAGAACGATTAATGAAGTGCGATGAATGGTCTACGTGAGTACAGTACGTGTTGAAGGAAGTACAATTTACATAATACAGTGAAATGACAACAACAAAACGATGTAAAATGGTATATTTACAAGTGATTTTGAAAAATAAATTTTGTGCATTGCCAAATCGACTAACCGTCACCACCCCTTTGGTGAAAACAATTACACATGAATGCTTGAGATTGTAGATTTTTGTTTTGAAATTTGTCTTTGTTATCAATCCTGATAAGCATGCAGTGAATTAGAATAAAGCGATTGTATAATAATCTGTATAAATTCATGTCATATTTTTACGATTTCAGCCATTGTATTAAACATTTTCTTATTATTTTTCTCTCCTTTTCAAGATTTATGGTTTTATGATTTATGGTTTGTTTAGGTGGTGACGAATAACGTTAGTCAATACAAAATGCAAATGACCAAGAAATCACCGATTAATTCATCCAGAAACGTTACTTTATAGTGTTTTGTAATTCTGACTTTATTTACATAATTGTAATTTTTCTCTCTTGGTAATTCATACGAATAGAACTGCCACGTTATTGTTTAAAATTTGGATATTCCAACCCTTTCAATAATATTCGTCTAATGTTTGATGCTCATAATGTGTCAACAGTACTTACTATAGTACAGTTATCGTATATTTTTATAATAATTCTGAAAAAATATTACACAACTGTTTGTTAACTAGCCGTTAAGCACTAAAATCCTCAATTTTTTATTCATGTTTTTGATTATAACTCAAGTTGTATTCAATTGAATTTTCTGCAACTACGAATATATACAATGAATATAAAAATTTGTTAAATGTATTTAGTACTTATTATAAACAAAATTTCTTCATTTCAAGTAATAATTCAACGAACAAGACATTCATCTCTTACTCTCGAATAAATATTAAATTGGTTCAACAAATTTTCATGTTCAGTGTAGATAACATCTTTCCTTACAGAATTTTCTGTTCATTTTCAAATATGTGTAAAAGAGACTAAAGTTTTACTTTGCAGAACTTTTAGGAGATAATTTTTACAAAATAACAACTCAACTCTCGAATTATTTTTCCTAAAAACGTTATGAAAATTGAGTTATGTCGAACAGTCTAAAGATATTTCAGATTTTTTTTTCTTTTTACTTTGATCGAAAGAAAAAAATCATGGCATCTACTCTTTATCCAGGTTGGAACTCACCTTGGTCCGTGGCCCTGGTCCTCTGGGCCTCAGGGACCTCGGAACGTTCGTCTGCGGGGTTCAGCGACAAGAACAAACGTACTAAATGATAACAATGATGTCACTCAGCCGACCGGCCTTACCTATATATACAAGTTTGTTTTGTGTCATTTGCACAATCGCAGTGTAGCATAGCAGCGGGCCAATTAGGTGGGCAATTCATTAGGTCAATACAAAAATATCGTACGCGGCATACAGAAGGCGCGACAGGAAGAAAAGATGCGAAGAGAGAAAAATCAGGAGTGAACGCGAGAATTTCGAGATACCATTATTCATACCATTTCATGCACAAGTTCCATGCACTTTTCTCGTGCAATTCGAGGCTCGTCACGCCCGCAGAAAATAGTTATTACTTTTATCATTGTCGTCATGCACATAGAGTATTCCTGAATTACTGTTCGTTTTTTCAAGCTGCATATAGTTCATAAAATTTTACATAAAATAGTCTGAAATATTCTTTTACGACGCATGGAAAAAGATTCGGTATTTTTTAATTTTTTGAGCTTTTTTATATGGATGTCGTATAATATAATACAAATACAGTATAATAAGTACGGTTTTTGAAGTCCCATTATTCAAAAATGGGGGGCTAACTCTATAGCATTTCCCTAGCCTAAATGTCAAACTTCCTACCCTTGTATTGTAATATACTATTTTGAGGACCTTCAGAGAAGTACTGCCCGTCCTTTATACCTATCGTCTGGAACCCTCCGAACGAACGATTCGTTCCGCTCGTTACCGAAATCCGACGAGAGCTAAATTAGATCGGAAAAAATGGAAGAAAAATGTGACAGTCTAGCAGGGAGTCGAAACTGCGTGGAATTGGCGTTAATCGGCGCGATGAATAATTTTGCTCGAAGCTGAAGTGGCATTATGCCGGAAGCCGACGTCTTATAAATCGCGGCATAAATTTACAGCGGACGGGGACTATACAAACTAACTCGAAAGAAGCCCTTCTCTCTTTAACATTCGTAAATCCTGCCGGAAGTTTGCCCACACGACATCGCACGGAATTGAAGCAATTGACCTCGCGAAACGTCTCGTCGAGTGCGAGAGCGAGAGGGAGAATCTCTCGAGTTTTTGATCTCCCCACTCCCTCCCCCCTCGCGAACGGCCCACGCATGTCTCGAGTACTCACTTCGACGTAATGGAAGGGTCCCGAAACGACGTCAACAACGGCACTTGGTCTACCTCAACGACGATTTTATTAGCCAAATTGCGCCCTTCCCTCTCTCGCCTTCTTCCTCAGACGGGTACTCAACTCGCGAGTGTCATTTAAGAAACAGGAATCCAAAATCGTCACGATTTGTATTTCGAAAATGCGTTACTTCCGTTTCCTCATGAAACTATCGTATCGCTTGTTTAAACGATAAGTTCTTTGGAAAATTGAAACTCAATATTTATTTAGGGCATTCCATGTCAAATTTGACAGTTACAAGAATTCTAATTTCTGATTCTTTTCATTTTTGAAGATTTTTCAGTATCTGTTTTGCTTTAATTTTACTGTAACTCGATTGATGCACAGAGAAGGATGGTTATTTGGACTGTACATTGAAATTGATGATCACATTGATCTAATAAAGATGCAACTTAATATCTTCTCATTTTTGAAGAATTTTAGTAACAGGTGCTTATTACTGGCCAGTTCTTGTACCTTCGTTCATTTTATCTACCCTTTTCCTTCTCCCCTTTTTTTTCGTCGTCGAAAATATTGAGAACATTCATTTCGTTAAAATTGTTTACTTTTCGGTTCTCAATTATCTATAATTAAAGTATATATGAATTTTTCATTGTTAGCGAACGATAATTATGATCGATAAACGAAAGGAAAGAAAAATTGATTAAATCCCTCTTTGAGAACACTCAAAGCCCTGCAATTTTTCATTTGTACGTAACGAAGCGAACAAACCAGACGAAGAGAGATCGTACGAAGCAGAACGACAAAGCCTACGCCATATTGGCATGCGGTTGATTAATTGCCGGCTACTGGCTATTCTAAGCATGTAACCATGCAAGGCCACATAACGAACCCATCTAGGAGAGCATTAAAATAAGCGTAACCGTAAGCAAGGCGTATTTTATTTTAATTTATTTGTCATCTCTCGTTACTCCTCTCATCTGCTTTTTCCTCTCTCTCCCTCTCTCTTTTTTGTTTGTTCTGTAGCTTGCTCTAGAGCAAACAAATTTCTCTCTCTCTCTCTCTCTTCCTTTTAAATGTACTTTGAAAGAACAAAACAATTATTCGCTGTGTTGAGGTGGAAAGAAAGAGAGAGAGATAGATAGAGAGTGAGAGAGAAAAAGAGAGAAGAAAAGCGAGATGGAGGTAGAGATTAGCGAGTCTAGGGCAAGTGTAAATATGCGCCGTTTATTAATACCGATTTACGATCCTCGTAAAACACGAAATGTACAGTGGATTTTGCTAATTTACAATATAAACTTCTGAGAAATTATGTAAGCGTTACGATTAATTGTTTTCGAGTTTTCTGATGGATCGCAGATTGGAATTATTAGTACTCGGTTTACGATAATATAAGTGTTAATTTTTTTCAATTAAAAACAAGTAATTCATTGATTAGAATTATAATGATCGAGAACAATAATTAAAATAATCTTAATGTTCCGATAATTTAATTTCCAATGATATCATCTAATCTATCTGATCTAAATTTGAACGCAAAAAATTGACACTCTACTATCAACTTCGTACTCGGCTCAGAAAAAAAATAGTGCGACGCTTAACTGAATCGGTACTTCACTAAAATCGACGGAGAGCAGTGAATCTTTATACGAATAAGTTTTGACGATATTTTATATTTTTCTCTTTTAATAAATTATTATAGAATTAATAATTAACTTATTATTTAATATAATAATTAAACTGAATTAATAATTAATAATGAATAAATTATTATTCAATTCTCCACCAATGCGACTGCTACACTGTCTTATTATTTTGAACGGAAAATCATAATTCGATAAAGATTTGACACGATGAAAAAAAATTTATCGGGAGCCGTCGATTTACGTAAAAAGTCGAAGACAATTTAGCGTATTAAGTAAACCGTGGAGGGCGAATATGCAAACTCACAGGTGAAATCGTTAGCGAGGCAGGCACCCCATTCCTGGCGCGATAATTTCGAGTCACGGTTGAGATCGCAAGTGCGAGCAAACGTGCGCGCGCATTTCTTTGGTCTGACGGCCTTCTTCGCCAACCTCCTAAGCTCCTTGTACTCGTCCCTATCCAGATAACCGTCGCCATCCTGATCGAGAGTTACGAATTTCCAGGATAATACTCGCTCCACATTCTTGTCGCCTATGGATTAGACGATTTTTCATAGAAATAGAATGGAACGTTCATTCCAAATTGCGCGTATACCATCCGTCTATCTATAAATTAACCTTCTATGGGTCGAATTTTCATTTTTAACATCAAAGGGGATATTTTGGCCTAAATACAAAAATTTGAAGTTTTCTGCGGATTGTGAAGAAAAACTATACTCTCTGAGATAAAGGCTTAAATTTTAACCTCTAGACCAAAACACCCTCTCGAATGTTTATTTAATGAAAAATCAACAATTATAATCCTGTAGATACAAATTTGCTCTAAAATAACTTTCGGAGGTAAACATTTAGAGTTCCAAAATTCGTACCATCGGCGGATATGTTCGTCCTCCTGTACTCGATCTTAAAGTTCTCAATGAGGTTTTGATTGAATCTAGACTTCTCGGCCCTGTCGCAGTTGTTTCGCTGTCGATTCGAGAATTGTCTACGCTGCTTCCAGTTGGGCGAACGCCTCCGCTGGCCACTTCTTATGGTGGCCCCCGTCGATTTCGGGCCGACGAGTCTCGAGCAGCGCGGTCTCACGTGCCTGACGGATGTGTCAGGTAGCGGTCGACCCTGCGGGGTCACGCACCAGCAGTACCCGGTCTCCGTGTGACACTGGACCGGTGCGTACGTACCGTCAGGACGGCAGACGGGGCGAGCGTTGGATCGTGCCGTCATTCGTGCAGAGAAACATGGCGGTGTTTCTGAAAAATTCGTTCATCTCTGTTTGTCAGATTGACCCCCCTTAGTGGTTACCCAGGCAGAGAAATTCTTAGGATATCTATTATTCACTGAGACTAAATTAGATTTAGTTTTGGTATCCCAGAATAGACATTCTTAATTTGGGGATCATCCTGGTTTGAATATTTATAAAAAGGTTATTTTTGCTGTTTTTTAAACAAAAAGATCTTAAACTTAGTCAACAATGTCTTCTGCCTCTATAAAAAATTAAATACTAAAATATAATATAATAGGTACTTTAAATCATATATACTTTCAAAACGAGCAATGAAAAAAGATCAAGAGACTTGACCAAGGATTAAGTCCTGAAAAAGTATTAAGATATTTGAATGGATATCTTAAATGGGGAAGCTTAAATTCTATCTACATTTTTTTCAATGTATAAGCGCAGTATACTCCGCCTTGATTTTCCTCTTATAATCGTGTTGTTCCTATATTAATCCTACTTAAATTAAACGAAAAATTGCCGTAGCGAAGATTATAGTTCGAATGGGATTGAAAGTGATTTTTCCTACACTTTGGTCTTTCTCTTATTTCTGTAGCTAATATCGTTCGAAAACTTGATACATAGTACCGATTAATGAAAGAAGGAGGTGTAACCAACCTGGACAGGGTCCGGTGTGCTTAATGAGAACCGACACACCCCGGCACTGCCTTGAGACGACCTGGCAATGACTTGGATACGTGATACCGTCGCTCGCACAAACCGGCGTATTTGTTGCGCCGCTCATCGTGCACTCAGCTATCTTCTTTCTGCAATCCTCCTGAAAATAAAAAAAAATTTATTATAATTATTATTTTTTAAATTATTTGATTACCTTTTTTATATGATTTATTTTTATAAACTCAGCACAATATTCAAATTTTGTAATACGATAAATATTATCATGTATAATATAAAATAATAATGATGAACAAAATTACTATTGCTCATCTATACCCAGCATGTATACATACATTCAATATAAAAATTTGTTGAAGCTACTTATTAATACATCTTTGGAAATATAGAAATAAATATTGTCCAAATTAAAACTGATGTCTTTAATACAAACAAATATTTTGTGATGCATGTCTATTTATCACGATTTCGTGAAAGTTCTGAATAAAATTGTTCAATATGTGACTTAATTACTGTTCACTAATCGACACAGTAAAATCAAGCTAGAAAATCTCACACATAATCATTCAATTTTAAACATTTGTATCCACCCGAGTGAAATTGTCCAATCTGATCACTATGCACTTCTCGGGAATGCATAAATCAGCTGATCCAC
This sequence comes from Goniozus legneri, assembly GCA_003055095.1. Lineage (NCBI taxonomy): Eukaryota > Metazoa > Arthropoda > Insecta > Hymenoptera > Bethylidae > Goniozus > Goniozus legneri. Next base: position 83,682 of record NCVS01002096.1, read on the forward strand.
GTCATCGTACTATTTTCTTTTTCGTTCTCGTCTACCGTATTTTCGAATTCCTCGTTGACGCGCGCGAGGACTGGACCGAAATTCTTGAAAAAAAAAGGACGATGCAAATGACCAGCGGAGCGCACGCTGAGCGCGGAATTCGCATTAAAGCGCGCATAATGAAAGATACAGAAGCGGAATTTCACCGAATAGCTTATAATTTCATCGATCGCAAACTTTTTGTCCGAAGATAAAAACAATTTCGCAAAAAAACTTCATTTTTTTCATACAAAACTTCAGAGACAATATTTTAACCGGAGGACTAAGTTTAAAGACTTTGTGAAATAGCGAGTTTGACCGATGTGAAAATGAGGATAATCGAATAATACATGGTAAAAATGAGTGTGAAGTCGACACGAGTTATTGGAGCTTACTGGCAAAACGAGCATCTCTCTTGAGAAAGAGAGAGAGAGAAAGCGGGAGAGGGAGAGAGAGAATTAATGAGAAAAACGGTGTATCGTGATGTACGACAGGAAATCACTTGTAAAAGCAATCGAGAGATGTATTGAGAGGTACTCTTCAAAGGATTATTGCTGCCTCAATCGATTTTTTCATTGCCGTTAGAATTTCATTCAATAAAGAAAGTGTTTGACAAATCCTATCAACGTTTTATGATTTATACGCTAGGATAAAAAATAATATCTACTAATAATAGTAATAATAATATATATATTGATATGTATATGAACTATAATATTTGTTTATTTGTTTGCTTGTTCATACTTTTTGTTTCCTCTGTACAGATAATCAAACTAATTTTAAAAAAATTGAATTGTACGTAATAAATATTTGAGCGATGAGAGCATCGCGAATGATTGATTGATTGTTTACGAATTCACCGCTATTTGGTAAGTATTTTGATTCAATTCTCCATTCGGACCGTTCGATTTTAATGAGAAAGAAGGACGAAGACTGCCAACGTCAACGTCGAGGTGACTGTCCCGTTTTGCGACCTCTCCCTCTTGTCGTGTAACGAAACTCGCAAATAGAACGCGCATTTATTGTGTTCACACGACGAATATAATTTAAAATTAAAATTACATCGTACTAAACTTCGGAATATTATCGTTGAATTCAAACGTATATTCAGTAATAATAAATATTTTTACAATATTTATACTACTGACATTCCATTTTATTCAATTATTCATTCAAAGATACATACTTATGTGATGTTAGTATGTGTCACATAATACTTCGCAGTTATTTGGATAGATTTCGATTCACTTATTGTAGGCTGGATGACTTAACTCATCGGAGTTTATAAATCTCAAGACTGAACTTTTTTATTTTCAACTAAAGAGAAAACGACATGATAAGACTTCTGCGAATCGATTCGTTATTCCAAGAAGAATCCCGTATCCTTTCTCGCGATTAGGATGCTTCTCTTTCTAATCGTCCCACCAACATCGCTGCGAAAATGGAGAAACGTCAATTAGCGGCTTTGCGGCTTCGTTATCTCCCCCGTGAGCTACCCGGTCCGTTTTTAATAGATTCGTGAATCACAACTTTAATAAAGCTCCATTACTATCTGTCATCAATTCAAATTTTTTGGTTTTGCTTGTTGCAGAATCCATAAGAGCTCGCTTTCAAGATAACAATTCAATATTATACGAGAAAGAGCTGTTTAAGTTTCAAAATTGGTTACTCCTGTTCCGAAAAACAAATCAAAATATTTTAATTATTAATTTCATTATACATGAATAGTCCATATTTCATTTATGATCATAGTAAATTCATAGTACTGAGGATAATATTTTTCAAATGCACAATTTATTTTACATTTTTGCAAATGCAGAAATAAAAATTTCAATCAAACAAATACCTTATTGAATGTACCTGATATTTATTTGACTGTATGCAAATAAATATTGAGAAAATTCAGCAAATTTTTATTTTTATTTTACATCGAAAGAGAACATTTCTTGATAAATTTTCACAATTTCGAAAATACTCTTATTTCACGTAAGACGTTGGTGGGATGGATAGCGCGGCGCCGATCTAGAAATTCTCGATCGATATCTCGAATCGAAGCTCGAAGGCGCCTCGCGTATTGCCGCGCGCATGCCAAATCTGCGTTTCGTGCGCGATTCATGAGAGGAGACCGCGCATGCGATTGTAATACACATTGTCGATTGCACGAGTGCGCTTCGAACGATCGTGAATGCCAATGATTTATAATGAAATGCGCAACGCGAGCCTGCCGGCGCCACTTCGGTCACGAACTGCGTTTCGTCGAGTGAGACAGGTGCGATTCGTTACGAAATCGATTTTTTTTTCATGGATTATGTATTTCATCGATGACTTAATGTATCGCGATTCCAAACGAACAAATAAATCTCAACTGTACCTTACTAGGATAGTGATCTGTTACCGTAAGAGGAGATTTAATTAAATCAATAAAAATAATCAATTAAAATATGCTGTGGTATTTTTATAATTCAATTGGAAATCTTTTGGAGTTGTTGTACTTAACATATTTTGTGAAGAAAGTGCAACTTAATCAAAATACATAGTTTACCAATTTGATTCGATCGAGCTTTCGCGTTATGTATACAAATTAAAATATATACTACCTACACCTACCAAATTTCATACTACTACGGAAGCTGTTTTACATATTCGATCTCCGAGATTCGAGATATCCTATCGAGTCTGTTATACACGATAAAATTTCAATAAAATTATCTTGTTTTATTTCCACGCCAAAATTATAGAATAGTTATTCCGAATGAAAGATCCGGTTCTTGGTCTTTAACGAGGTACATGCAACTTGAAACCAGCTACCGCAATTAACACTCGCTGAACGTACAGGTCTATTAAATGCAATTGGCAGAGAACATATACAATTATGATGAAACCTGTTGATCCCAACATCGTACTATTTTTTTCTATCTCGTTACATCGAGAATTGGATCGCACAGTGGCGCCTGTTGGTATATCGATTCATCGCATAATGGTCTCTTTGTGCCTACCATCCTCCATTTTTCCCTTCCCCTTTCTCTCTCTCTCTCTCTCTCTCTCTCTCTCTTACTCTCGTCATCAATCGAGATTCTTCCCTCCAGAGAACTTCAAATTTTTTTTCTAAAAGAAATGAAGTTCCTCAGGATCCTCTTCAGGATCTTTTTGCCGAACTTCACGCGCAATTACACGGGGTTATCACAGTTGACTCGATGCTAAATCAGTCGTAAAAACGTCGAGCGTGCGATCTCGTCTCACAAAGAATCTCTTAGGGTTGAATTTTTCAGAGCTTTTTCTCTTTCGGATTCTCGAGTGCTTTTCCGAGCCCAGGGACGTCTGGAGTTTTCCAGAGTAGAAAAATTTTTAGAATGTCTATAACATCTGTTGAGGTTCGATATGGGTTTAGTCTTGTTGTTAAAATAAGCGCTCTCGTGAGTCATAGCAGTTACAGTGAGAGAAATCTGCTAGTTCGATTTTATTATATCGATTAGTAAACAGCGAATTTGTCACACTTCTAATTATTTAATGAACTCCAATTAAATTTTCTCAGAAGAACTACTACAGGAAATTAGAAACAGTAACATTATTATTTGAAAATAGTAAAAAATGAGTGTTTAATATTTATTAGTAAAATCACTGGAGGGGATAAACATACTTTTAAATATAGTAACTTATTTTATTATGAACAATAGTTGAAATGTTATAGTTTTTGCTACTATTTGTTCATAATAAAATACTAAATATCTACTATCTTTTAATAGTTATATTAAAAAAATAATTATACGAAATATGAAGTTTAAAGTAAAGGTGCAATGTAACAAATGAATGAATGATAATAATATTTTATATTAGCATGCATGCATGCATCATTTTGCTATAATTAAAATTTAAATAAAATGATCAAACCCTAATTTATACCTAGCCAGAATTTCTACTAGAGTTCACTGTAAAGTCAGGCAAGGAGTCAACGATTAACGCGACAGATTCGCGCGGTGTTATTTCACGGGGCGATGATTCACGTCGAAGGAAGTGCCTCGATTGTCGTTTTATCGTTTCTTTATTGTTGTTTGAGCTTTATCGGCAAGTGTGTTTCTATCGCGGTCTCACATCCGTTTCTCAGCGGAATTTTCATCGGTTTTTCGGCTTCGCTTGAAAATTGATCGAAACTTCGAGATACCTAATATGGTATGTGCGTATTCAAATTTTTACTCTATTGTACTAAATATTTAAACTTAAATTTGGAATAATTTGTGAAAAAATCCAAATGAGATCCAACCCTCCATAATAATTCAAACTGAACTAACTGAACAAACTGAATTAAACTGAAAGAATTGAAATGAACAAATAGAATTGAATATTTTACATATTAAAATTGTATAAAAGAGATTAATCGAAAATTCAGTTGGAATCTCATGCAAAGTGAAAAAATTTCTTCGAGCGACCATATCTCAGATGCCTTGTTCTCTTCACATCCTCATCTTGCTTTCAGCTTTGACTTCCGTGAACGAGCGGCTCGTGACACACGCAGATCGTGTCGAGACGGCACACGACAGCCAAGACAAGAGCTCGCAAGCGATATCGGTTAATCGTGTCGCCTTCTAGGAATGTCTGCGATCTTCTCTCGTTTTTTTGCACTGTACACGATACGAGTTTACCGTTCCGGATATTTCGCAAACTCCTTCGAAATTTTTTCACGCAGAGTTTAAATTTTTTAAAACTAAAACAATTACGACAATTCTAATTACACCCATCAGTAAATTTTCTGGTAAAATTTCCCTCAATTTACTTCACATTTTACTATTCACTGCTCTAAATCGTTAATGAAAAATAAAGATTTTGACGAAGTGAGAAATTTTTCTGAATTTACACCACATGCGGTACCCGAAGCATAACCAGTCCCACGGTAAGTAGACCCGCGACACCCGTCACACGCTGCGATCGATCATTAGCATTTTAAATGTTCGCTCGGTGAATGCGTTAATTGTCTGTTACGGACGCACACGTCGGTTTGTGCAACGGACCTTTACGAGCGCGCAAAACACGTTAAACACGATTAGCGCGGCGCGCGCTGGGTCCCTGAACCTCTAACGGAGTAAATATTCAGGAATCAAGAAAAAAAATCTAACCGAGAATGAAAAATTTGCTGAAAACGAGAAATCGCGTAGAAAAAATGGGGGAAGACGAGATTAAATATCGTCAATTGAACGCGGAGGAAAATATTTGGACCCGTGGCGATTAACAGCGAGGTAATGAGAGTTGAATCGTCTAGACGATAAATTGTGACTAAACGAATCGTTTGGTTTCCGAAGCACGTGATGCCCAATCAGACGTAACTTTTAACCACGTGAGCGGTATTTGTTCTAATTTCTCCATTTCAATCAAATTTAATTTTGAAATAAAATGTGTAAAGGAGAAAAACAGTAAAGCTCTATAAATTATCTCGACAATGATAAAGTAGACAAAATGCTCAGACGCTCAAAGTACACAAAATACTTTAAATACTTTTTATTCATTGCTACAGTGATTTTCCCAATCTACTCTATTATAAAAATCATTCACATGTAAAAAATATTGACAAATAAAGTTTTTTCATCTTTAGTTTTTTGAAAATCATATTTGTCAGAATATTCTTCAGCATTCATCGAACATAAATACCGATGTGAATTAAACTCACTCTAGACCTATTCTATTCACGCTTACAGAAGTCAAATCTGATTTGCTAACGAAAAATTGGGACATATCAAAAATCGTTCATCGTACGAAAAAATAGAGAGAAACGTTTCCATTCGGCGTAATTTAACAATAATTGTTTCCCACTAAAATTATATACAAAATGTATACACTACTCTCACGTAATACGTGAATTAATCTCACACTAAATGTGAAATGTCTCATTCGTCATATCTCACCAGAAAAAGTTTGAAAACAATAATAATCAGCTAAGAGGGAGGAGCAAGACGATTTCCATATTTATCAGACATGCGATTTAATTGAGGTGACCACTTCCGAACGTCACCGAGAGAAGAAAAAACACATCGAGTGGGTAAAAACCCTCGAGCAGTAAGATCTTGTGAGAGAAATGAAAAAAATTGCGAGAGAATAATTGTATATCGTGTACAGGTTGGCGCCACACGGATGCAATTGACCCTCGTTTGAGCTCAAACGTTCCACACCACACATTCAATTGTTTCGGCTCGTTGCGATTCAGAACTGCATTGATAGGTTTTCTTTTTAACTTTTTACACCATCCATAAAATCTATTCGATTTCTAATCGAGACAGCCATCTGTTCCATATACATACATTTAGAAATCGGTATTAAAATTAATCTAATCGCTGTTAGATTTCTTCTGTCTGAATGGAAATCAAATAAAAGAAGATATGATAAACTATATTCTAATTTGTATTAGAAGTTTTATATCTCAATACTTTTTTTTTAAATTATTTATTTTACCACGTCTAAGATCATTTAACTGCAAAATGTAAATGAATATTTAATATTGTTTTAGATTTGGTAATATTTGGTGAAAAATTTAACAAATAATTAATAATTAAAAATTGGTGAGCATTTATCAGTGAGCGTACTAATGAAGAGTTGGAGGATTCCAATTCGTATTAAGAATTCATGGCAACTTTGCTTTATCGTAGTAACTACTCTTATAGATGAAATCTGACTTATAATTATACAAGAATTTCATTTTTTGTTATTAATTTATTAATAATTTATTTTGAAAATAGATCATTAATTAAGAAATTAATATTTATTTATATTTAATTATTTTTATTCAATTTACTAAACTCTTAATAAAAAAGTATATCAATTTATTTTAAATAGACAAATACTAATTCATCTATTTTTAAATATTCTCATAATAATTGTTTCAGAAAAATCTACCTGAGTTCTAGAAAAAGAGATAAGGGTACCGCCGAGATCCCCTGTGGCATAAGAATAGAACGAGTGTACTAAATAGGAGTAACAGAAAAGTAGCTTTCCCCGAAGGTCGAGACCGATTTTTTCCGGCAATTAATAATATCTAAAATTTCTCGATGCCCCAGAGTCCATAGGTCAGCGATTTATGGAATGCAAACAAATCAATTAGGGACACACTCGAGAAGTCAATTCGACGTCTAATGATAGCTCGTGTAACGATTTGTGTTCGCTGCTGTCACTCCGGGGGTCGAAAATCTCGAAACCTTTTCTCATCTCCCTTCCTTCTTCGGTCTTGTCCAAGGTTCTGTCTTTCGTCGTGCGAAAACGCGACGGGAACTGGTTTCCTCGAGCGTCTTACGGGCACGTGGTAGCCGATCGTTAATCACGCACGATCGACGCGAGAGAGCCAACCGGATACGAGAAAAATACTACAGTAGTCTGTACTCGACCGACTCTTCGTCTTTCCTATTCTACCGAGAACGCGTTCGTATCGAGGATCGAAAATTGATCGAGTGAATTACATTTTCGAAGGGAATATTAGAGTAATGATTCCTTTGAAACATTCTTAGTGTTCAAAAACTAAGATATTAATCCACACAGTACGATACAAATACTCAAAGTATTTAAACTACTTCTGATCATTATTGCTATTTTTCTTATTGTATTCAATCGTTAAACTAAAATGTTAAAATCTATCTATTTGTGAAAAATAAAAAAACTCAAAATATTCAAGATGCTCAAAATTCCTAAACTCTTTATTAATTCTTGATTATCGTAATTATTCCTCATTCTATTCAACTGTTAAGTCTACTAATTCTATAGTTAGACAAATTGAAGAGATTTTGTTAGTTTCATTATTCTTGGGACATAGTTTCTAAAACTATTATGCCTACTTTGCCATTATTTTACAGTTGAACTTTTTCCTGACTATTGAAAACGTATTTAGGACGGTCATTTTTGTAAGTGCTGTGAAACATAAAAGATCCCTATACCTGTCCTCTTCCCATTCAATTTCCTTTTCACTTTTCACCTTCCCTTCCGTTTTGTTTCTTGAGTGCACCTTACATTTGAAATTTCATTTGTACCAAGAAGTTCGGATCAGTTGCACTTAATATTCTTCTTCTTTCATTTAGCTTTTCACTTTCACCAGTCCTGAATTCTTGGAATTTTAGAATGTACTGAGAAAATTAAGTGCATTCTTTTCATCAAATGTTTTGTAAATAATTTTTTTTCAGTGAACTCAAAATTTCATCAACAAAAAAATCAAGATCAAGTTTTTGTTAATAAAATAAGCTTGCCAGGAAAAAACGATACGGAAAACTATATTTGAAAAATTATTGAAGATTATTATTAATCATCTTTAAAGATCGACTTAATTCACAATTCTTTATTTCATTCAGTAAATTACAGGTGTGTCGTACTAGACTGGAAATATTGTCGATATGAGTCACATCGAGTGGATAAAACTCACTCACTAAGTGTTGGTCAGAACAAAAATTGCGTTATCAGTGTAGCAAAAAGACCAGTCAACCCCAGATACTCTTTGATTTCTACGAAACTAAGTTCTAAACTTTATTGCACTGTGTTAAAATTTTCTTAGTGTTCAGTAGTCGAGCAATCTCGAAAATTAAACAAAAATTTCGTATGAATTTCGATTAAAATCGGAATTTATTGGTACTCGTAATTCGAATTAGCAGAATAATTATTCTACCCGACGAATGTTATCGTAAAGATTTATCGACAGTAGACAGTAGTTTAAAAGCCGAGAGCTTTAATCGTCAGTTGCACGCCGCTATTTGCTCTCTCCTCCTCTCTTTACCCGTTGTAAACAAAAGACTACTGCGTATCTATTCGAATATACAGGGGTTAATATTTGCACTGACGTATACGTTGACGAATTTAGCGATTTACTGGAATAGTAAAAACAGTAAAATTCGCATTTATCTCTCGAGCATGTTACAATCGTGCAATTATTTTATCCAAATACAATGACAAATAGATAAAACAGAGTTTAGTCGCTCGAATCGCTATCGTTAACAACAAAACAATATTGAATTAACTAAATATTAAAAACCGATTTTCGTTATTCAACTGTTTTTTCTGTGGATTATGTGGACATATTTATCGAAAAATTAATAATTTAGAAATATGCTTTTCATATTATGTTATTTTCATTAAATAAATATGAAAACTATAAATGATCTTGCTTCAATGAAAGTTATACATCGAATAACCGTTTTGAAAGAAGATAATGTCAATTAAAGATAATTAATGTCAAGAAGATTGTTACGAATATCATTAGTAGTGTAGAAACAGAACTCATGTTCATGTATAGAACAGATTCATGTCATAGAAAAACTTGACGAGCATGGAAATCAAAACCTATTGAACAATATACTAAAGAAAATTATTGTTCAAAAACCAGTACTATTATTTTAACATTTAGTTTCTTTCTAAGTTTACCAAATCTCGTCAGTTCAAAATTTGGATTGGTACAACATTCAATTTTAATAGAAATTTCGTCTGTTGACTGCCTCAAGTTAATTTCTCAACAAACCGGAATGTTAACACATGCTGTTTCCATTCTTTTTTATAAACTTGAAAAAGACGTTTAAGTAATATAATAATTATAAAATTCTCAAAATTTATGCATTGTGTACTACATTTTTACACAATTAATACGTTACTGGGTAAGTGAATATGATTGAACACAAAAATTGGAGTGAATCATTTCCAACATCTGTTTCACTTAAAATACAAGAAAAATCTTCAACAGTGCGCTGTTGTCAGAAAATGAATATAATGTGTGTGATAACACAGTAATTATATAATTTTCCAATTGATACAAAAAATTGATTCAATATGATTAACATACGAATTCAGTAGATTCATTAGCTAAAATCGTTCGAAGTATATTCTAGATTGCGCAAAATTCAACACGTGAAATGTTGAATTTCAAGACAGAATTCAACACTTGATATGTTGAATTCTAAAACAAAATTCTAAATATATTGCAATGGTGTACTAAATTTTTACACAATAAATGTGTCAATGGGTAACACAGTGGTTGAACAAAAAAATTTGAGTGGATAGTGTCCAACATCTGTTTTACTTTAAATTCGATAAAAATCTTCAACAGTATGCCGTTGACGCAAAATTAAGGAATTTAAAATTACCTTTGCTATAGCGATAGAATCGGCAAAACCACGGTCGACGACGATGAGGAGTAAAAGGATTGTCCACTTGAACGCCATCCTGTCTTCCTGCTGCAGTGTCCTGGGTGGTGAATTTATCTCCCTGACTCCTTCTGAACCTCCTCCACCGAAAAAAAACCACACCAAAAACGCAAAGCGCTCGCTCACACGGAGTTTTGCGCACTCACAGGATTCACCAAAAAACGAATTTTTATCTCCCTCCTTCACAGTGGCACCTCATCCTCGATACGCTCGTGGAATGAAAATTTTCTCAGGAGTGCCTCGAGTGGCTCGATTGTGTATTTTTGGGATCGAAATCGGCGAGCCGGTCTCGCGCCGAGACTGGTGAGAGGCGCGCGAGCGAGCGAGAGAGAAAGAATTAAACGAAGCACGACCAACAGGCACGACTGCCGCCGAGTAACTGGCATTTGCCAGTTGCCACTTGTACAGGCAGCGCGCGAGGGGCACGTACGGAACAGTTTTGTCCGAGAGAGACTCGTCGACCGCCCTCTGCTTGCCTTCGTCTTTTCGATTCTCTCTGTTTCTCTTTCTTTCCCTTTCTCTCTTGCATACACTCTCTTGTTTCATCTCTTCTCACTCTCTCCCTATAGTGCACTGGAAAGAAAAATTTGTTGAAGCTACTTAATATTTATTTAAACGTATACAATAAGTAAATAAATAAAAGGTAAAACAATACTAGTAGCAGTAATAGTATAATAATAAATTCAACAAATTTTCATTTTCAGTGTATAAACTATGAAGAGACATCTATCACAGAGAAATTAAGTCAAAATCAATCAAAATAATTCACAAAAAAAGTTAGTGTTAAAAGAAACTAATCATTAGCTCCCATTTTTCCCAATGGGAAATATTACTGAAACTTCATGTTTCATTTAAAATTCAACAAATTCGAATTTTCGAACAATACGAAACTGGCATTGTCAAAAAATTTTTTTTTAATTTTATAGTTTTATAATTTAAATTACTATTATCCATGAGACCCTCTACAGCGCTACTTCGTTTCGTTTCTTCAATTCTATCTCTTTCTCTCTTTCTCTTTTTATTTCTTTCTTTCTTCCTTTCTCACTCTCTCTCTCTCTCTCTCTCTCTCTCTTACACACACTTTCTTGTTTCTTCTCTTCTCACTCGATCTTCTTTTTTCTCCTCGAGATTGTCCATGACGGTTCTTTCAGCGCAAAACGACTTCGCAATTGAGAATAAATATCTTACCAATTGTTTCTCGATATAAGATCGAGAGATTTTTCAAAATCAATCAGTGAATTCATGAATTTTATACACCCAGAAAAATTTCAGGGGAAAAAAAGTCTTTGACTAGCCTTTTAAATATTTGACTTGCATAAATTTAATGGAAATTAAATGATTCGCACAGAATATTTTGAATACATAAATACAATCATTTCTCGTAATTTTCCCTACTTTTCCTTTCTTTTTCTTGTATTCAATATTATTATCTTATTTGTTGTGTATTTCAAACAGTAATAGGTATCTCATTTACATACAGAAGAGCTCAAAATTAATTCAATATGATAAAACGCTAAAAATGATAACAGCATTTACGATTGCTATTGTATTTTCTTTTAACTCCACTTTACACTTTACTATTCTTCCACTTATACAAAAATTAAATTTCTAAACATAAGCATTATAGTCGATTCGAGTACTTCTTTATTTAATTTTAGTTAATTTGAAAGTCATATTCGTCAAAATACTTTCGCTACTCTATCTCTTGATAACAGACAGTTGCAAACTTTTTGCAGAATTATAAATCATACAATGCATAATTTGCATCGTATTCTCAACACCTGAGCTAACTTCAACTGAATACAGTTAATCGAATCAAATCTATTCCCCTTTCTCTCTCTTTCTCTCTTTTAATATCTTTTTTTTCACACGATTCTTACTTTGTATGCTCGTATCTGTGCGAGCTTGAAAATAAAAAATGAAAAGAGAGGGATGAGAAGTGACTTCGATCCGCGGGCGAAGATTCATGAGTCATTCGGGAATTCGAAATCGATTCAGAACTGGTTGTATCGCCGATGGAATGTAGCTTTTAACAGCAAGTAAGCGGGAAGGGAGGGGGGAGGGGGGCAGACTTGGGGTTAGGGTTATATGTGCTTCGGGTTTTCTCTCTTTCTCTTTAAACTCGTGCCGTTTAGACGTGCACACCTGTGTGGACATCCACACCGTGCTCCTCATTAAATTTCAATCGGCTACTAACTCTGATTTATCCTCTCATGCCTGTATTCGTGGTTTTATGGATCCCACCCTTCGTTTCATCTGCAAAACATTTGCTGTATTTTTCACTTCCATTGAAATAACTTTCACTTTTGTCTGGTTAATATTTTGACAACTTTAGTAATATATATCTTAAAGGTACTATAATACTAAACCTGCCAAAACAATAAATCAAATTTTTTGGTTTTAGTTGTAATTTTTGTGAAACTTAAATTATTGTTTTTAAATTATATTATGGTTCGTTTAAAATGTAATGTGTTTATTTAAGTTGAAGATGCTAATTTTATTATAAATAATATGTTTTTATATTTCATTAATTCATTTAATCCAATAAAATATCTTTTTCTATTTTTTCAAATAATAAATAGCTTCAACAAATTTTCATTTTCAGTGTAGTTTCAATTATTTTTCATATTCATGTCGTTTAGTCCTCACCTACAAAATTACACGCCTATTACCCGATTGTTATGTTAATGTACAGCATTCGATCATAGGTGCCCGGTATTTTATTTACGCGGCTCGAGACACCTGCGCGCCGATATCAAGCAATGACTCCGTGATAAATATCGAAACTCAAGTGTGGGCGCGTCACGCACCTGATATTTCAAATCGTGACCGAGAGTACACGCAGCGAAACGGATAATCGACTTTCCGCTGTGATTTTTCGCATTTCTCATTGGCGGTATCGCTCAGTCGATGCGGAAATGTCGATCTCGCAATCCATCGTGAGCGTTGCGACGGTTTAATAGTACCAGGGATAAACTTCGCAAACAACAACTGCATTTAATATCCGAGCGCTTTTACTTGCGAATATCGTCGTCATGGAGAGAAAGGAATACCCCCAACGCATTTTCAGCATTTTCTGTATCACTCACATGCGTTCCCCTTGTGACAGGTATTTCAAATTTTGACATACGTTGAAGAATAAGCTCTTGTTGATTACAATTTTGATGCATTTTAATAAATAAATTTACGTTTATTTTAATTCTGACATATTTTAAAGCTCATGTTTAACACAATTTTAGAACCAAAAAACAAAAAACAAAATGTTTAAACAATTAAAATAATGTTGTTGTAAACAATCTTGCTGTTGAAACAATTTATTTTAACAAATTCCTTACATTATTTCAGTTGTATTTTTTTAGCTCGACGGTCAATTGATTTTCTATTTGAATTTTTCATATTTCGAATTTCTCTGATATCACTAATCACTCTAATGATTTTCCACTATTCTACTACATTCGTACAACGTATTCGGCGCGAAACCCAAGCGAGCTACTCGTTACAATCTTTTCCCACAAAATATCGAATATCCGAGAAATCCGATAAGGTTCGAAGAAAATAGTAAAATAAAACTCTCGAGGGGGTTGATTATTCGATGACGCGAACAAATTCCAAAATCGACCGCAGTCCTGGAGTACGTCCCTGTTGAGCCACTGACCGAGGAACTTAACAGGCTACTCGTTGGCCAGGCCGCTGTCGTTTCACGAACGATGCGACTCGCGCGAGTCGTTTGGCTCCTCGCCTTGCACACCTGTTCGCTTCAGGTATGCGCTCTGCTCCCCTCTGGTTTCTTCTCTTGTTTTTTTTTCATCCGTCCACTCTTCTCTCTCTCGCTCTCGCTCTCTCATCCCAACAAAAGATTGCGTATCTCGCGTCTCGAGAAGTGCCGATGTTTTACCGTTTACAGGACCACACCGGACACACGCCACGCAAAAACCATCCGTTCGACTCGTGGACTCAACATTTTCGCGTGCAGCTCTTCGTATCGCTAACACTCTCCAACGACTCATCTTCTTCGATGCTTCGTCTCGTTCTCTTTCGCGTAAAACGAGATTGAGAAATTAGTTTCGGAACGGAAAAAGATAACGAGGCGCATTGGGCCTTTTTTTTCAACACATATCCTTTCGCAGCTTTGGGTTACGTCACTTTGTGTAATTTTATCTATGCATTTATTGCCGAACGTGTAAATGATCTCGACTCGGTATTTACCGGTATAGTTTAATGATTAATATACTCCTCAAAAAATAAGAGGAATGCTCAAGAAAAGTGAATAATTTATAGTTGAAAACTCAAAAAATATTATCAACTCTGAACTTCATACTTTCAAGAAATGTTGATATGTCTCTGAGCATTTTAAATAAAGAAATGATAGATTTTTAAAGTAAATTTTGTATGAGGACTGTCATTTCTTTAAATTTTATGCTTTTTTTAAAAAATCTATATTTCATTCAGAATTTAATACATACATAAAGCAAATTGACTAAATAAATTTAAATTCTTTTCTGTGATTATTTATCCTGAAATATATTTTTTAAAATTTCATTTCATCAACTTTTAACCCTAGTATTACGTAATATAAACTTCAAATCAAGAATTTGTATTAATACTAGCTGACAAAAAAAAATTAATAAATTATTCCTATGGCATTAATAATCTAGTTAGAAAGCTGTCGAGGCGTTTTCTCTTTCAAAACTTTCGCTTTTTTCGTTGTCTTTGAGATCCAGCAGTACATTCAACGTATCTCGATTTATCGCCCCGGCGGTCCTCCTCTGATGCGTTGAATTGTTTCGGCGTGGAGTTGAAACAGAAGTGGTCGAGTTCGCCGAAGGGAACCCTCCCGCCTTGTGGAACCCGGACCGAGTCAGACAATAGGACGCCAAGATCTAGACTCCGATGTTCTTATCTCTTTCTTTCTCGTTCTCTCGTTCTCGCCCTTGCGTTTCTTTCTTCACCACGTGTTATATATAGGGTGTTCTAAAATATTAGCTTGCAAAATTCGGAGCAAAATACTCAAAATAGTTTTCCTTTCTCCGCTATTATAATTTTTCTATTATAATAAAATTGTTTCACAACTTAATCTTTTTTAATCAGAAAATTAATTAAAAAAAATAACATTGAGTTATTTACATAGCAATTCCAGTAATTTTTCACTTACTTTCAATTATTTTTATCATAACACTTTTCATCGCTACTGTATTACGGTTTTTCGTTAGCCAATTTATATTCTGAATGGTTTCAATTTCGATATTTATATTCGATAAATATACCTATTATATAATCAGACTAAGTATAATACTTACTAATAATCTTCTGTTACATAAAAATATGTACTGATTCTATTCCATAAATCAATTTAATTGATTTTAACGAAAAAATTAAAAGCTCCACTACTGAACTATAAGTCGTTTTAGAATGGAGTCAAAGCTTATAGTTTAAAAGATGAAATCATTTAATACTTCAATCTGGTAATTCTGGGTCACCCTGTAGGGTGTTTTCAGTATAATTTTTTCAGGCTTCTCCGAAAAATTCTGAGTATCATTTTGAAGACCGTTGCATAATGTTCTATCTCATCAATACTCATTCAACGATTTCCCGTAATATCTGATTCAATACACGAGTACCATTTTTCAATTTCATGTATTTATATATTAAACAATCCGGATCTCCCGGTTCGATAACTTTACGCAACGTTATCGAGTCGTCCTCTTTTTCCTCTCTTGCACAGTATATATTTTGAAAATAAAACTCACCGAGAGTGTCACGTGCCGTTTCGGCAGCATACCACGCTACCACATGCACCTGAAAAAGAAATTCGTCAAACTGGGGAAAAGCATTTTACAGAAAAAATAAAATATCTTCCATTTTCTTTTTTTTCGTAATAGAAACTAGTTCTACATAGGCTAGATCGAAAAAAATAATTTACAAGAGATATGAGAGACCAGGATCAAAATTAAACTTGCGTATTTACATAAATTACCACATGTTTGAATACAAATTATATGTTAATCGCATGAGCGACTACGTATATATATCCCTTTACTCGATCACGTGAGAGTTGTCTAGTCTGTTACAATATCTCACCAATTTTTTTTTCTCGACGGGTATACATTTATATTACTCACATCGATTTTCAAAATTCGTCCGATCGCGTTCATGGTATCGAAAATCATAGCGCAAGTTTTGCCAGCTTGCATTTTCGGTTCCTCTTTGATGTTGCTATCATGGATGTAATGATCCAGATTTTCGATCACGATTACAGATGGTAGAGCAGCGAAAACGTGTAACTCGGCCAATTGTTTTATCAGAGCGTCGTAACTTTCGAGATACCTATAAAAATGATTCAAGTGATTATTTGAATATTTTATGCTATTTTATTACGCTCATCGCACTTTATTATATAACCTCAAATTTAGAGTTACGAGTTACTATTTACATATTTGATCACATATTTAATGAAGGAGTTACATATTTAATCTGAATGTAATATAATTTAATTTCTTAGGATGAAATTATTAGTGGATTTTTAGATTTTAATGTCTTGAAAACAACTCATTATGCAAATAAAAGAACCGTTTGCCAAGCACAGAAGCTACAATGTATAATTAGTAAAACGGTTAATAAATCTTTCAGAAAACGATATATTCATTCTAAAACGCAGAACTGTTTTCGTGATTCTGCATTCTGTTGAGGTAGTTTACTAAAATACAGAATTAATGGTTATATGAAGAATACGCTAGAAAAATATTTTGAGCGTTCGTAAATTTCGATTCTTCTGTTCTAAATTTTTTTTAAAATTTTCACTAAATATAAAAATAAAAAAGTACAGAATCAAAAAATCTACTTTGCTCACATAAATCGCATGAGTTTCAAAGTTGTGGCGGAAGGATTTCCACGATCGTAACATCCTGGCGGCAAACTGTCCAACTTGGTCGGTGTAATGTAAACAACACTGCGTCCTTCGTCAGCCCAGTAAATTGCAACCTATGAAAATTTCCGAAAAATTCGGCCATCTCGCTTTTTTTTAAAATAAATTACAGTCTTACCTCAAACATGAACGATTTTCTAAGATTCTCTGGACCACAGAATAATGTTGACTTCACTTTCGAATTCAACGACATCATTTTTTGAAACTTTGATAACGTTCGTTATAGCAAATTATCTTAATTCAAATACATGATAACTACTTTTATAGGTTATAAATTATGATTGCCTCCAACAAACAAATTCTCTCTTCTACTATGAATTAATGGAGAATATCACAAAAGTTTTACTTTTTTTTATATTTCGATAAGTTCCGAAAACTCCAAATTCTTGCACCTTTTAAAGGTTTGTGATTTTCAATAAACGAATGTACATAATAAGTCAATATGTAATCAAAAAATGATAATCGAAATTATTTATTTGACATATAATTATATTAAGTTCGAAAAGTTATGAGATTAATTTTTAGATATATTTACAATACCAAATCACTTAAATTGAAGTTTTCTTTCAAATTTTCCATTAATATTCTATTGCTACTCGGAATTCGGATTCACATGGTATTCATTTTTAGTTTTAAATATAGTCAATAGGTGGCTGGAAGTCGGTAATAACGGTAACGGCTGTTAGAAACTCAAATCGTATAAGTGTCAAGTAGTCAAGTAATTCCTTTACTTGCAGTTGCCAGCCGTAGGGGCACGCCGTTGTTTTGTAGGTTATGTACAAACAAAAGTATCAACATAAATTTAATTGATTATCAATTAATGTAAATGAGAAAATGACGGAAAAGTATATCATTTGACGAAATCTTTAATAGATTTACATTTTTTTCAAGAACTGTTTTATTAGTCAGTTATAACCATGTCGAACGAGACTCAAATAGCAACAATTGTTAATGATATTCTGGTTAGTGTAATAACAGGTAGTGTACGAATTCTTAAGCGGTATTATAATTTAAAATTCTTATTAATAGAAAGTGGAAGCCATAGAGGAAGCTTTTAGCTGTGTGCTTGTTCATCGACCTAATAGCGAAACTGAGAAAATAACACAATGGCAAACAGAATTAGCGACTGCTGTAACAAGTATGACAGCAGAGCAGCAAGAAGCTGCAGTTCGTCAATTTTTATCCATGGCTGCTGCAATGACCAATCATAAACGATTGCAATTATTATTATCCCTACTTCAGAATTTAGTATCAACAAATGTGATATCTGCAAGGTAAGATCAAATTTTTCTGCTGTAGTTAGAGTCTCTATTATAATAATATATTTCTTTTGTGACTTTCAGATTAGTCTGCGAATGTATCCTTAGTTGTGATAAATTAGTTTATCAAAATGGTGATTTTTGGATAGAATGTTTTAATCTAATACGTAATATTATTGGTGGTGTTGATTACAAGGGAGTAAGAGAAATCATGAAGGTAATTTTGATATCCTTTATTTTGAATTAATGTTTAATAAACTAAGCATATTTAAATAGCAACACTTGTTTAATTTTTCAGGGGTGTAAAGAAAAAGCTCATACTATTCCAGCCAAGTTGAATGCATCTGTACAACCACAGATGAAAGCTCTTGAAAATGTACTTGAATACATTTTTGATAGAAATGCATGTTTATTACCAGGATATTTTATATGTAATGAAATACAAAAGGCTTATCCTGAAAATAAAAACTGGCCTCATTGGGTAAGTTTGAAATAATTAAAACATTTAAATAAGCATACAAATAATTTTTAATTTACCATTTTATTGCAGAAATTAGCTAAACTCTTATCAAATTTTGTGGAAAGTTTTCGTACCACTGCTCAGATGGTAACAATAGTAGGTCATTCAAAAATGTTGCCAGTTGTTGAACATACAGGTTACGCAGATCACTTAATAAATCCTTGGTTATTGGATCCAACAACATTAAAATTTTCTCTTAAAGGAAATTTACCTTATGATCAGAATTTATTAAAACCGCAAACTGAGTTACTTAGATATGTTTTAGAACAACCGTACAGCAGAGATATGGTTTGCTCGATGCTTGGTCTGCAGAAACAAGTAAATGTTATTTTATAATTAATTTATTAAAACAGAAATTTTCAAATTGAGCTATCATTTAAATGCAATTACAGCACAAAGTACGATGTATAGCATTGGAAGAGCAATTGGTAGAACTTGTAATACAAGCAATGGAACGATCTGAAAATGATCCATCTCCAGCAGAAGGAAGTGATGCTGCTGTTGCTAATCATTGGGTGTGGTTACATCTCTCTTCACAATTGATTTACTTTGTGTTGTTTCAATTTGCTTGCTTTCCAAACATTGTTATGGCCATTCATGATAAGGTATTAAAAGAAACTCAGTAGTCATAATTTTTGTAAAATTTTATCTGAAAATATGCAATGTTTACAGTTATCTGGTAGAGAATTGCGGAAAGGGAGAGATCATTTGATGTGGGTTCTACTACAATTTATTTCTGGAAGCATTCAAAGAAATCCAGTTAGTACAGAATTTTTCATTTTTTAAATGATGTTACTATAAGAATATCATTTCATTTTAAATTTCAGCTTTCTAATTTCCTACCAGTCTTGAAGTTATATGATTTGCTGTATCCAGAGAAAGACCCTCTGCCAGTTCCTGATTATACACAGGCATTGTGTACACACCAAATGGCTATAACGTGCATATGGATACATTTACTTAAGAAAGCTCAATCTGAGCCTCCAAATCCTCATAGACCTACACCGATTCCCAGACCCATACCACATACATTGAAGGTTCATCACGAGTAAGATCAATTGTTATTGCTATGATTCAAATGAGTACCTGAAACATATAAAATGAATTTTTAATTTTTAGGTTTTTGCAACATTTAGTTATGCCAAATGCTTCTCTTTGCATGGGGTCTGATTATCGTATTGCACTTTTGTGTAATGCCTATTCTACAAATCAGGAATATTTTAGTAGGCCAATGGCAGCCCTTGTAGACACTATATTGGGCACCCAGAAGGTAAAATCCATATTTTTGTTTTCAAAATTTTAAACCCAAGGAAAGAAATTAATTTAAATAGACAATTTTCATTTATCAAACAAATTACCTCTTTTTAAAATTTTTTGTGTTTCTTCCTTTTAATCGATTTATGTCTTATGTAGGGCCAGCAACAACAACCAATGCAAGGATTACAAAATAATGCAGCACTCGCTAATGGACCAACTACACCATTATCAATGTCTATTTTAGATTCGTTAACAGTACATTCCAAAATGAGTTTAATACATAGTATTGTTACTCATGTGATCAAATTAGCTCAATCAAAAAGTAATATGGCTCTAGCACCTGCTTTAGTCGAAACTTATAGTAGATTACTGGTTTACACTGAAATTGAAAGTCTTGGTATTAAGGGTTTTATCAGTAAGTTATTATTTATAAATTAAAAACCCTCTACTACAATTTTCGATTTAACAAATTTATTTATATAAATAGGTCAACTTCTTCCGGCTGTTTTCAAATCTCACGCTTGGGGTACATTATACACCTTGTTGGAAATGTTCTGCTACAGAATGCATCATATTCAGCCTCATTACAGAGTTCAACTGTTGTCGCATCTCCATAGTCTTGCTGCAGTGCCACAGACAAATCAGACGCAACTTCATCTATGGTGAGTAAATAAATTAACCATTCTGAATTGAGTAGGAATAAATAAAACTTTATTTACAGTGTTGAAAGTACAGCTCTCAGATTAATCACTGGATTAGGTTCAGCAGAGGTACAGCCTCAGCTTTCTAGATTCTTGTCGGAACCAAAAACTTTAGTCTCCGCAGAGTCTGAAGAACTCAATCGAGCTTTAGTGTTGACTCTCGCTCGATCTATGCATGTGACAGGTGAGTTTTTCTCGAGCTCTAAAATCCTTGTTTATTTTCTAATTATTCTATTTCGTATTATCCATTAGGTACCGGAGCAGATACATTGAATGGAACATGGTGCAAAGATTTATTGAACACCATTATGCAAAATACACCTCATTCATGGGCTAATCACACATTACAATGTTTTCCACCAGTACTAAGTGAATTCTTCCAACAGAACAGCGTTGCTAAAGAAAATAAACAACAAATTAAAAAAGTTGTAGAAGAGGAATACCGTAATTGGGCCTCTATGAGTAATGAGAATGATATAATTGCTCACTTTTCTGTTCCTGGTACACCTCCATTGTTCTTATGTCTACTGTGGAAAATGATTTTAGAGACTGACCGTATTAGCCCAATAGCATATAAGTGAGTTGGAGAATATTCTAAACGAAATACGAATTGTATAAATCAAATAAGTTTAATAATTTCTTTTTTTTTCATGTAGAATTTTAGAAAGGATAGGTGCGAGAGCTTTATCTGCACATTTACGTAAATTTTGCGATTATCTAGTATTTGAATTCGCAAATAGCGTAGGTGGGCAGCATGTAAATAAATGCGTTGATACAATTAATGATATGATATGGAAGTATAATATTGTGACTATTGATAGACTTGTGCTTTGTCTGGTGAGTAATTTCTGTGAATAATTTTACTAGGCTAAATGTTTTAAATATAATCTCCTAACGATATTTCAAATCAATTTTCCAGGCTTTGAGGACGCAAGAAGGCAGCGAAGCACAAGTATGTTTCTTCATAATACAACTGCTGTTACTAAAAGCAGCAGAATTTAGAAATCGCGTTCAAGAGTTTGTCAAAGAGAATTCACCTGAACATTGGAAGCAGTCAAATTGGCATGAAAAACATCTTGCCTTTCACAGAAAATTCCCTGAGAAATTTGCTCCAGAGGGTATAATGGAACAAACTAGTGGAGGCCCGAGTCAATATCAAAGTTTGCCCGTGTATTTTGGCAATGTTTGTTTACGTTTTCTTCCAGTTTTTGATATAGTCGTGCATCGGTATTTAGAACTACCTCCAGTCAGTAAAAGTTTAGAAATATTGTTGGAACATCTTGGATGTTTGTACAAGTTTCATGGTTAGTATCTATAAAATTTAATTTAAAATTCAATGTGTTTTTATTTTAATGTACAGGAATTTTTAACACATTGTTTCCGTTTTTTTGTAGATCGTCCAGTGACATACCTGTACAATACTCTCCACTATTATGAACGAAAATTGAGGGATAGACCGCCCCTGAAACGTCGTTTAGTATCCGCAGTTTTGGGATCTTTGCGAGAAATTAGAGCTGCTGGATGGGCGCTTTCCGATGCCTATCAAGTTTATATGTCGCGGACGAACGACGATGTGAGTTGGGTGCCGGAATTGGATTATTACATTCGACTCGTTCAACGAATAGTAGAGAGTAACTATCGTTTTCAATATTTCAAGCAATGTCAAGTCAAAAGAGGAGGATATATTCAGTAGTTTCAATTGTTTTTCAGCTATGTCAGGAACGGCTCATTTCCCTGCAACTGACTGGAGATTCAACGAGTTTCCTAATCCAGCAGCTCATGCATTATATGTCACATGCGTTGAGCTCATGGCATTACCCGTTGCCCCAAATTTGGTAGCTAATTCGCTTTTGGATGTTGTTACAAAAGGGTAAATAACAAAAAATTAATCCAGAAATCAATAATTTGAAATAAAATTTGTGTTTCTAGGTATACGGTCATTCCTTCGGATGAGATATATTTGTGGATCAATTGTGTGGGATTGCTGTTAGCTGCCTTGCCAGAATGTTACTGGTCTGCATTGCATGAACGTCTTGTGGAAACTATCAGCAGTCCAGGTTTAGCCACGTGGCAATACAATAATCTGACCCCATTCCAGATGTTTAATTTTAATAAAACGCACAATAGTTTACTTGAAAATAAATTCAGTTACATGTTAGCATTAGCACATTCAATATGGCATCATGCTGGTGTTGGACAGATTACTACAATGCCTCAGTAAGATCAAAGTCTAAAAGCTATAAAAAATGATGAATTATATAAATTAATTTTCTTATTGGTATTTTATAGATTTATCAAAGAGCAACTACAGCCTACTGTAAATAGTGAAGAGCAGCTGATTTATGCTTGTCACTTAATAGGACCGACGTTAGCAAGATTTAATGCTGAGAGACCGCGATGTGTGGTAGATCTTACTGTCAGCTTATACGAAATGTTGGAGCAAGTCGATCGTACGCAAAGTCATCTTCAGTATATGGACCCAGTTTGTGATTTATTGTATCATATAAAATACATGTTTGTTGGTGATATGATGAAAAACGAAGTAGAATGTATAATAAGGAGACTAAGACCAGCATTACAAATGAGATTACGTTTCATTACTCACTTAAATATCGAAGAAATTCAATCATCGTAACGTATAGATAATTGATTGATCTCAGGAATTTAATGAATATAAATAATATTGACATTAAATTTTCTATATTTTCGATTCACTCGAGTACAACTTGTAATATTTGTAACAAATATATTGAATAATTTAACATAAGTATAAAACATTATAATAAAAATTTTTTATGATAATAAATTACTATGGAAAGTAAGAAATTCTTATTCAAAATATACATTAATCTAATACTACGAAATTAGTAATTATATTACAAATCGTATAGGAATTATTTTATGATATATGTGATACCTTTTTTACAGGTACGTGATTATAAATATTGTCTTTATCAGTAAGGCAGAAATGTTTAATATTCATGATTATCGTTTTCGTTTGTTTTCATTAAGCAGTTTAGTCTAACGATTTTAGCAAATGTAATGCATTATGTGTATTAGGATCAATATTTATTATGAGGGAAGAACATTGTAAATTGCAATGCGCACTTCAAGTACTATTATACTTATTAATTATTGGAAATGTAAAGCGGACAGCGTTAAGTACTATTATTGTCACGGAATATTGACAATAAGTGGTATCACAAATTGATTTTGATTTGCTGATTATGTTTGGAAACTTTTTACAAATCATAATCGATATTTTCATCATGCAAACTTTTGATATGTTGAGCAAATTTTTCATAAGATCCTGAATTTTGTTCTACAAATGGTAGACCTCTCATGTTAGTTATCCATGAAATCTGATTTAATAAAGAATGTTTCATTATATATTCATAAAACTATTTAATAAATAATTAAGAATTCAATAACTCACAATGTGGGGAAATTGTTCTTTGTTGAAATTCAGTGGTTCGTTATAAATGAGAGGTAAAGCTTTTGCCCTTTCTACCCAAGGCCACATGAGAATATCTAACATACCTGGTTCACTTCCTATTTTACATAATAAATTGATGAATGAATATTATTTTTAAATGAAAAAATAAATTATATTCACATACCTCCATAAAATACAGATTCACGAGTAGCTAATTCGTCTTCAAAGTCTTTCAAATGAGTTGATATCTCAGAAACAATTTCATCTAATTTTCTATTATCTTTACCATGAATACAGTTTGAAAAAATACCAATGATCTATAATCAATACAATCAAACTTGTTTACCACTGCAAGTGTTGATTTAAGCTCTTGATTAATTTACCTTGGAGTATTTATCTAATAATTCTTTATCTCGTTCCTCATATTCATTCTTAGTTAAACGAGGCATGGGGTATTTGTCATCTAAATATTTAGCAATTACCATTGAATCGACAACAACCTTACCATCAGCATCCACAAATGCCGGAACTTTACCTTCTGGATGAATCTGTTTGAGAATTTTGAAATGAATTAATATTTAAAATTTTTCTGACATAAATTTTAGTGGATAAATAAATTTCTACCTCGGTGTACCATTCTGGTTTATTTTTGAGATTAATGTTCACAATATCATGAGGAATTTTCTTTAATGCCAGAATAAGCCGAATTCGATGAGCGAATGGGCAGAATTTCATGCTGTACAAACGCGCTTGTCCCTTGATTGGAGCAGGTTTTGTAGAACCTATAAAAAATTTATTAAAGTTGTGATACATATTTTCTAGATTAATACGAAAAATTTACCTGTAGTTAAATGTTTGGTACTCATCTTCGCACGCAAAGTTATCGATTTGTAAATATCGTAGTAATTTTTGCAAAAAAATGACAGTTCGTTCGGGTTAACCGAACTGAATAAACAACGTTTCACCAGCAAAATTGTTGAAGACCCTGAAAATGACGTTTGAATTGCCGCGATATAACTTTTCCAAGTCACTTAATCCCAAAGTGGAATAATTTTGATAATTTAAGGTGGTTCACGGACACTCAAAACCTCGAAAATATAAATTGCATGTATCGTAGGCCTATCCCAGCTGACCATTAACGATTCTGCGAATACGTCAGTGCGGTAGCTGTGTGTAACTGTAATATCGAAAATCGAATTTCGATATGAAACTGAATTGATTTCGATTGCGAACATGGCAAATAGTAACATGTGATTTAACTGCAATGGGAATATTCAGGAATGAATGTATAAATGTTGAAGTAAATCCGACAAAAAATAACAATTTTATTATCTTAAATTATACTTAAGATTACAAATATAAAAAATATATAAATTCTGTTGTTACAAAAAATGAAAATTTTAGATAGGAATGTATGTTTTAATGTATTACGACATTCCATAAATGCATTCATTTTTTTTTACTTGTCACGCTGCATTACGTTGTTAAAAATGAAAATGCATAAAATGTGTAGTTTAAAATATTCTACGAGTATGTTCAACGGATTTCGCTTATAGAATAATTCAATAAAAAATAATTGCAGTCGTAAATATATATTATTCAAAAATTATAATTTTTGCGAAGAATTCATATTATGATATGTTTTATAGTTACAAATAGATTTTGGGATGCGCAAAATTAGGTGTTACACGAACATAATAATTTATATACAAGTGTAACCCTCAGGAATGTTAATTGTCCATTAATTATATATTTTTATCTAAATAAATTATTTAAGGGACTTTTTAATTTGAAAAATTGTTTCAAATTAAAAAAAATGATTTTTATTCTGTAATTTGGATATTGGCAAGTTGGGCTACAATCCAATACGTTTCATCATCTTGAAATTTATGAGAATACTTTATGAATTTGTTTGAGAAATGTGAAAAGTTGTTCGATCACGGATCCATTAAATTCACAGCCGACGGTCGAAGACTGAGTTGATATTCACCGAATAACATCGCTGCGAGCCACCTGTACTGTTCGTCTTTAGACGCACCAGCTAATGTATATCCAAAATACGGCGTTTCCTTGCAACTGGAATTTCCAAGACAAATTAAATTAAATTTTTTTTTAGCTACATGATAATTTTAAATTAAATAATTTGACACTTAACGACACCTACCGTGTTGGTTTATTATTTTTTACTATGAACGTAATCGACCACCTGCAATTAAAAAAAATACAGAATGAGTTTTTCATAGATAAAATTTTGTAATGAAGATAATAACACATACCCCATTTGTGGATTACGTTTAGGCTCGTGTCCCAAATACCAAACAATATCCTCTATTTTCCATTCGTGAAGTTTGATGGAACAAACTTTGTCCTTGTAGCAGCAGAGTTTCGCTTGACTGAACTCGAAGAGGTAGGTCTTGAAATTTTTCGCTTTAGTATCAGCGAATTTTAGTTCACCGGAAATGGTCATTGGTGGCTTTACCTGATGAACAATAATGAGGAATAATTACTAAACGAATAATAAATATTTCTAACATGAGGAGACAATTTGAATTCAAATGATAATGCTTTGATTTATAAATATAATTCATCTGATCGATTATGATTAATAAAGAATAATTATTATAAACAATAAACATTTCATGATAATGCCTTAATTATCTGCAAACATAATTACGCATGCAACCGAGCAATTCATGAAATTTTCTAATTCAGTATTTTAACGAGTTATACAACTGATTACAAAAAGCCATAAATTTTATAAACATTTTTAGAACTCGAACGCGCTTGGAATACGAGAGACGCGTCTATAGCGGTTGTTTTGACGCAAAACTCGGAGCTGGCAACTTCGTTATTCACCAACGCTTTATAAATAGGCCTTTCGCGTGTACGCACATGTGCGGGCATCCGTTGAGATAGAAAGAGCAAATTCGACACGGTCAAGTCCAATTAAGGGCTACATCTCGTTTTTGCGCTCTTTCTTTCGCAGCCGGAAAAGCGGTTCATTGACGCAACTAAATTTTCGCCTTTGTCGATATAAAACTAGAATAAGTTAAAGGATGCAATTAACTACAGCCAAACTTTTTGTCCTTTTTGACTTTCGAAATTTAATAGAAAAATTTGTTGAGCGTGCTTAATATTTATTTGCGTACGTACAAACAACTTTAACAAATTTCTATTTTCTTAAATTTTGCAAATCTTATGTTGATATGAAATATTGTGATTTGCATTCAATGAAACGCCACCAAAAATGTATCAAAGAAATATTTTAGATATTTAAAATACAGGTAGCGTAATGAGATTCAAACTGCATGAGCTCCGAGAACAAAGGAAGTGCTCACCAAGGGCACGATGTCCTTGTAGAGTCTGTCTTTCTTGAGTATCAAGACGTTGTCTTTACGATCGTCCGGGTCCCAGTAGCCCCACCTCGCTACCGTCTCGAGTACTCGTTCGCTGTGATGCAACGGCCGTTCCAGTGCACCGGACAGCGTGTATTCTTCAAGGCAGAGCTCGTGAGCTGGTATATTTGCTTTCTCTGCTAATTCACGGCAAACATCGAAAGCAGTTTTCTGTGGCCCGATCTGAAAATTTTAAACCGGTCAATTTTTTTTCAAACCACTCTACATATAGAAAGAATTCATCGAATTGATTACATTTTCGAAATATTCAATCTGAAGAGTATTTTGTTTTCAATTATTATCTATGATTGTATACAGTATCACTCAAAAGTATTTCAATGTATATGATTTTCAAATTCAAAATAAATGAAGAAATACTTGAATTGGCAATGGTATTCATAAAAATCATAATAGAAATATATTTTGAGCGCAATTAAATATTATAAATATTATACATTTAGTAACTTTTTAGCACTACTGTACTGTAGCGTTAATCTAGTCAATTCGACTATTTTTTGTGTTGTGGTAATTACAGTATGTAGGTACAAAAAATGTCCAGCATAATGGCAAAGCTATGGAGAATATATGAATTTGTGAAATCGTTTTGAGATCTATTTTCTATCTTTTTACTACTCACGGTAACATTGACGCATTGACCCTCCGGCGAGAGGATATAAATCCAAATTTTAAGATCTCCCGATGGTGCACCACGAAGACCATTATTCGAAACGTGATGTCTCTCTAGGACCTCAAGGATTTTCGCTTCCTTGGCGAGTTCCGCAGACGAGAGCTGGTAGAGTTTCGGATAAAGTCTGACAAGGTCAGCAACCACTTGCGTTTCAGAACCGTCCCATTCGTCCGCGCCGTGTTCTCCCGCGTGCATCAAGGTTGGCCCCCAGACAGCCGATAAATTTTCTACAGTCATCAAGTTCCTCGAACTCTGCTGGCTCATACAATTAAGGTGGGCCAAAATTCGACGTAACGTAGCAGCACAAACGGGTTTCAATGTCGTCAGCAATTTAGCGTAAGCCTTCGCTCTTTCTACATCGTTCAATTTACCTACAGAAATGAAATTAAGCGTTAGATTTACTGTTAACGAAGAACATAATAATAATAATTTATATTCATATTAATAAATTATTATTAATTTCAAAGAAATTAATTAATTGTTACTAGCTAATTAATTCATTTACAACGTGTTTAAAAATGATTTTTTATACTATGAAAAATCGTAATATTGCTAAAAAATATAAATCTATATCATTTCTTCAGGAAATGAAATCATAATAATTACAATGATAATTACATTGACTTCAAAATCGTGATTAATAACCTCGATAACATTAAAAAAATTGGGTTTTGCTCCATTGTGAAATCATGTCCGCTACAGTCATACTTTTCAGAACGTGACTAGAATGATAAATGTAAAAGTGATAAGTATAACAATGACAGATTGACCAAGGAAAGTACTGATTAGTCTATTTAATAATTAAATTTTAATTGATTGATATCATGGTTTCGTTATAAAATAAAATGCTGAATAGTTCTCTCAATTCTAATAAGAAATAAGTTTTATGAGTTGTGGAAACTTTATTTCATTCTCGAATGATTTCTCACCATTTACTAACAGACCCAGTCGGTCATGAATCGATGAGGGTATCAATGGTTCAGGCAGATCACGCAGAAATCTTCTAAGAACAGTGGCAACGTCATGCTCGGAATATGCGCTTTTTGTGACTTGAGTCGCCCATGCGTCCTTCCTAAATGCTTCCAACAATTTTACGACTGCACTGCTTGACCCACTCCGTCGGTAGATTCCCTCCGTCATGATACCTGCCAAAAAAAAATTCATTAAAATTTGTCAATTTTTTTTTTTAATTTAGAAAGAATGAGAAATTGAACGTTTCAATAAAATAAAAACTTCTGATCAGAGCTACAAAAACTGATGAGAGGATTCAGAAAAGTTTTTGTAAAAATGTCTTTGTTCGAAAAAAGATTTTTGATGTGTACGTGTAATTGAGGAAACAGTGTCGTTTCTCGTGACTCATAATTATTTCGATCATATTATTGACCTTATAAGTGGCTGAATCGATTTGTCAGTGTCATTGTAATTTCCAATGGAAACATTCATCAAATAATGACTGTAATGAATGAATGATTGAACACGCACGTTACACAAAACGCTCACTTAGTTTTCTTATTCCGCATCCCACAATTATCCTCTGACGAGAAATTTCAATTAACAAATAGAAATATATTTCCAAAAAATCATTTATTTCGGTTCATTCGCTAGCAGCTTTTGAATTTCGAACTACAGAAACCCAATACGGGTCACAGTACTGTGAATAGACAGACAGAAAATAGTTGGTTTCCGGGAAATCGAAGATTAGGTCACACTTTCCACAACCGTTACATCTTTTTTTCTCTTTTACCGCACACCTAACTAATTTTTCCTTTTTTTTTTTTTATTCGTACGGTATTCCTTAGAAACAACTCTTCTTTAGACGCTAATTGCTTTCGGAGAGAAATAGAATCTCTAGTAATTGCTAATTTATTTAACTTTTCTGGGAAGTGTACACAGGAAATAAAAATTTGTTCAATGCACTCAATATTTATCGACTATACCAATAAAGATGTTACATGCTAAATAATATTTCTTTATTCTAATAAAGAATTATTATTATTTAAATATCGATACACTTCATTGAACGAAATATTTATTTTTCTATTTTCAAATAAATATTAAATATAGCTCAACAAATCTTTATTCTCAGTGTATATAAAAGCGAATTAGGGCTTTCCTCACCGTGAGCGTAGATGAAATTAATACACTTGTCGATTATCACGGGGACGTTGTCCTGAGTGATTTGTTGCTGGTCCAGAGCTGGCCCGCAGTGTGTGGCAGCTTGATAGAGCGCGTGAGCCCAGACGGGAGCTTCTCGCGGCCATGGAGTTGCTATGTGAAGAGCCCCGGTGCCCCCAGCATCGACAACTACCACTGGAACGTTACCACTACCAGATTTTGGTCCCTCTTGATCACGCAGAACTGTAAAGAGTTTTACCATTTATCAACAACTTCACTATTAACAATGGTTTCAAAATGACATAAATTTTCAAATTTTCGTACCAAAATTAATTTTATACATTTTAAACATAGACCTAAAATTGAAAAATATATATTTTCCAAGTTTATAGTGTTTCTTGTAGAATTCTCAATTTTAATAATATAAATTTAATTTTAAATATTCTACTTTAACATGGTATCATTTTCCAATCTTAAAAATTCAATTTAATTCTTTATATTATGAATTTGTCTTTCATTGTTTACGTATTTTGAAGTAATTAAAAAAGTAAATAAAGTAAATAATTAATAAAAAATTAATAATTCGAAAGTGAATAAACCTGAGAGAGAATTTTTTCCACGACACGCGAGACCGGTGAAACTATTCAATTCATTGTTCGATCAACATTCATAAAATGATTCATAGAGCGCTTAACCCGCAGAACGCGTTGCGCAACGTGGTTCCGGAATTCATACTTGCATACGAACTGAAATTTATGCGATCTGTTTGCGTCACGAGAGGGCCGATTTCTCCTATTTAGAACGAAATCCATTAATTAACAAGTTTCGATTTCGATTTGTACAAAAAACAAATAATAATAATAATTATTTTAATTTAATTTAAAAAATTTTTAAATAGTTAATTTAATTCTTTGATTTTAATTTAATTTTCCTTTTTCATTTTCCAATTTTAATAACAGTTTTCCTAACATTCGCAGCTCCTATTTTAGATAACAAGCAACGAACTCGATTATCACATCGCGATATTCAAGAATTACTCGACGATAAAACAGTCGTTTCTGATTCATCCAATCCATCGCACGCGCTCATTCGCTCGTTTTGCGAATGAATGCGAAGATATAACGGAATTTGCAGTTGTGTAGCATTTTACACGCGAGCTTTAGTCATCCTAACGCGTTGTCGTTGATATCGTGAAATTTGACCTGCAATTGGAACTTGGTACTGCAATTCGAACTCCAAATACACTAAGCAGCCAAAATATTTGTGAGACTGTAGCACGACTGAACGAAAGAATGTGAATGGTCAAACAATAAAAATTGTTGGTTACTAAATTTTACATTCATATAAGAGATAAAAAATTTGTAACCAAAACTAATCATTTGAAAAGAATTCATTTATAAAAAAAGTATTCGAACGTAGATTATTATCTAGAATCAATTCTTTGTAATGTATCAATAATTACATTTGGATAAGATAAAATAAAAGCTACCATTCTTAATTAAAAATCACAATCCAAATATAAAAAAAATGAATAAAATAAATGAACGAATGAAGAATAGTAATAACAAAAAATTGAACTCAAAACTAAATTTAATTGAACTTGAAAAAAAAAACGAGAAGTTAATATGAGAAATTGAAATTTTTATCTGTCAGTTTCTCAGTCAATTGAGAAGAGTTATTCGTTTTAACTGAACCAACGTGCGTCTCTCTTTCGTACCCCGTGTATGAGTCATCCGCGAGCGAGAGCCCCGATTGAGAAAAATATTTTGATAATAATAAAACGCGGTCGATGTATCCGGGGCAGACGCGTGTGCAAGGTTATTGATATTAAACGCGCTTGCAAACAGAGATCAGACGGGATGGTGGTTTCAGTTTCTCACGGATAAGCGGCTATGGGCGAGAAGAGGGAGAACGGGAATTGGAATCGTCGCTCGTAAAATAAAAAACTGGGTGCATTGTCCCGACGTTTACGGTCGTGTGACGAGTTCGATCCAGAAAAAACAGAGTTCTAACTGGAGCAGAGAAAGAATAAAGAGAGAAAGAGAAAGAGAAAGAGAGAGAGAGAAAGAGAGGGTCCGTTCGTTCAACCGTCAGACCGGATCAATGAGTTGTTGTGAATAAAGTTTGTTTTCCTATTTTCGATTTCAATCAGCGAAACGTACCAACGCAGCGAGCTTTCCGAAGGTCGACCTGCTCGAACATTATGGGCTCCAATGACTTTGTGTAGACCAAAGTCCTTTGTTGCAAAAGCAGCCATGCTGGGAACCAAGTTCCTGTTACACCTTCCTGAAATTTCATCGATTATGAATCATAGGAATACGATTTCATTTTATTTTATAACAATTTTTTAATTTTTCAAAATGAATTGTTTCAATCTGAAATTTAATATACGTAGCGCTCAAAAATATTGTGATACAATTTTCATACCAACTAAAATTAAATGAAATTGAGCATTTTAAACGTTTAATGTTTTTCTTTTTTGAGTATTTTTAATAAATGAGCATTTTATCATATTAAAATAATTTTGTGCGCCACTGTATTTCTTCATTTCACTTTACATTCTCTCAGATTTTTTCTTAGGCCAAAAAATCTATGTAAAAATTGTAATCACGTTACTAGTATGATGAAAAAAAAAATAATAGTACAAATAATCTTTCCAAGCTTCTCTGATAAAACCGATAAAGTTAAATGATAAGAGCGCAACGTGAATTAAGAGGAGTTGAACATTAGATACGTCTAAATGATGGAAGTGAGCAACACAGGTTCGCGTGTCTCTTTGCCGGCATTACCACGAACACTCGATTAGATGTTACCGGCGTATGACGATTCATCGCAATTACATTCGAATGTAATTGCACGAATGCACGAACCTCCATAAAAGTTCTTCCTGGGCTTGAGAAGCTACTAGTGTGAAATTAAAGAAAAATTGATTTTTTTTTACATATTTTTATGGTTATTACTTTTAAAATAATAAACTAAGATTTCAAGTTCATGTTTTAAATAGTTTTAAAGTTGCAACTGTCTTAATTAAACGACTTATCTAGATAACACTGAACAATGAATTTTCGTTCTACCTTAAGATAGGCCCATCCGACTCTCGTTAACTCGGTGGAGTATTTTGTGGGAAAAACTGGTGTGATGGATTCCAGTATCCTCTGGGCCCAGATTCTACGTTCCGTGACACCTTTCGCGTAAAACACGTGAATGTTTGGCCGACCTTCTCCGCTCACAGCGAGGCAGTGAACTGTTTCGCCATCGACGACCCTGTCAACATGAATTGTCACTGAACGTTTGCTGCATGTCAAATAAAATTCGTATTCATTAAGGCGCGTTGAGGAACAGGCGTTTGAAAAAAAAAGAAAAAAAGAAAAAAAAGTACAAAGTAGTTAAAAATTGTGTTATCAAAAATCTGTCTAAATACTTAAAATTTTTTTTTATCAGGATTTTATATTTGTCACAATATTTCTGGGTGTTATTTTGTTTAGTTGAGTAATTCTACTCTCTCAAGATAACTTGTAAACTCACTTGATATCTTGAAGCAGATGAATACTGTGAATGGTATCTAAATGAATAACTTCCTTCAGAGTCGACAAACTCTTATCCACGTAAAACGAGATTTTGTTGTCCGCGAGAACAGCCATCCTCTGCACGAGATCCTTGGCTCTCTCGATCCCGACTCCAGTTTTATAAACGATACCCCTGTGAGTCGTCGGATTGGGCATCAAGTTGGTCTTCGGCTTCTCCAACTTGGTGTTCTTGCCTTTCGAACTGGCCGAGTTATCGCGATTTCTATGCAACAATTTGCCACTACTTTTCACAAAACTAATCACATTCGGCCTCATAACGTGGGTAGAGTCCTGACTAAGCTTTCTCAGTTTCTGCATAACGCTCACTCGACGGTTCTCCTCCACGGACTTCCCCGGTGGGCTGCTGGACGTTTCAGTTTCGTTGGAAGCCGAGGGATTCTGAGAGTCGCTCTTGGAGGCTGTACTTGGTTTTGAGCTCTTCTTCGGAGGAACTGAAGGTTTCTCGGAAACACTTGGTTTAGGCGAGGGTTTCCTCGGAGGCACGGCAGGCTGTTTCCTCATGGCGAGGTGGGCGAGTTTCGGTAGCAGGGCAGGATTTTTGCTTTGTGCTGAAATAAAATAATATAATAAAATTAAATAATAATATTATAATAATAATAATAATAATAATGCTAATTTTAACTGACTTTGTTATAAGCAATGAAATTTACAACGAATAACGCGTTATTATAATCAATTTCACAACTAAAATAAAATGCTCCTACTTTTTTCAGCGTGCATTGGCTTCTCAGGAGGCTCGACCATCTCGACCTCGTCGTACTCGTTCTTGGGCAGCGAGTCGAACCTCTTGGGTGGCTCCGGCGGAGTACCACTGACTCTCGGGCTCTGGATGAGCTCCTCCTCCTCGACAATCTCCAAGGACTCCCCGCAGGACTCGTCCTCCTCCTCCAAAGGATCCACTGTGCTGCAGCCACTGCTGGGGGAATCACTGGTGGCCAGCAGAGCCTCCAGCAACATCAAATCGTTGTTTTCGTAATTCCCATAAATGCACTCGTTCGATGTCTTCGCGTAAGGATCGAACTCGAACAGAAGGGACTTGCTGTTCTGCTGTCTCGACTCGGAAGCTTGCTTCTCATCCTCGTTGTTTCGTATGGGCAGCCAATTTTCGTACAGCGAGTTCTGGACCGAAACCTGACTCACATTGGATAATATCGACACTCGGTCGATTGGCAATTCTCTTTCTCCGGATCTGTCGAGTTCGTCGATCCCGTCGTACCTCGGGGATGGTGTACTGTCGTAGAATGTCCAGGAGTCCGAGCGAGACAATCTTCTGGAGGACGTATTGGCTTTGTCACTTGGCAGACTGCCGTTTGCTTCTGACAAGTTGAGGCTCTGATCGGAGTCGCTAACCTAAACGCGAAAAATGGGGCTCTTATCATGGGCCTACTTATCAGTGTTAGCCGCGACAAGCGGCGAGTGCGTTTCATAACGGAAGTCGTTATATCTGAATGCTTACCAATCGTTATTGCAATTGCAACGGTAAGTTTACAGCAATGTGAAAGTTTGTTGCATTAAAATGTCAACGTATTTGAATTCTCGAAGTCTTTGACTTCTAAATATTCATAATATTTAATTATTGTTTTAATTATTGTAACGCTCACAATTAATTGGATAAAATACTCGAAATGCTTAAAATTGATTTTATAATATTGTTGATTCCAATGTTTTTCATTTATTTTTAATTTAAAAAAAAATCATATTTGTAAAAATACTTTCGAGCACTACTATATGTAAACTATGTCCTATGTATACCAAATGTTTACAAAATTCACCAAAAAAGTTAATATTGAGTTCTTACTTGATTCTGTGCAAAATTGAGGAGATTGAAGGAATCGGTTAAGTCTTCTCGATCCGAAATCACAGAATTCAGAGTATCGTATCTCCCACTGCTGCTCGATGTAACGGATTGAAGTTCGTCATAAATAGACTCGTCTGGCAAGGGTGGTGGTGGGTACACGGGCGGCGGCGGACTTCCGTGCGAGCCAGACAGATCCTCCTCGTTCTTCATACTCTTTAAGTTCGTGTTCAACGGACTGTAGAAGATGATGCTGCTGAATATATCATCCGGCGGCATAGACACGCACCTTTCATCAAC
The DNA here is from genome assembly GCA_003055095.1 of Goniozus legneri. Taxonomy (NCBI): domain Eukaryota; kingdom Metazoa; phylum Arthropoda; class Insecta; order Hymenoptera; family Bethylidae; genus Goniozus; species Goniozus legneri. The sequence goes on from NCVS01002096.1 coordinate 119,823, forward strand.
AACAAAAAGTCACACGAAATTCAATTTATTTCAACGCGTTTTTTGTTCATATATCGTAGAAATAATAATAAGTATAAATATAAGTAGTTATCGTGTCGTAATTCACGTTTTTATGAAATAGTTATAAAATCGTCTAAAGAACGCAATTCTATAACAACGCAGGCATAGAAATCTTTTAGCGTATAAATATTGCGTTATGTTCTCAAGTTTATCGTTGTAGCTCGATGTAAATATTTTCATATCAAGTGGGATATAAAACGACATATGCGTTCTGGGACGGGTATATGACTGATTTTAAGCACTGCATGATGTTGCATGCGGGTCACGCACGCATAAACAGATCAACTCGAATAATCACCCGAACTAATCACCAACTATTTAGAGATTATAAAATTTTCTCGATTTCAAACTGTTTACTTTTCATTAATAAACATTTCGTTATCGAAAAGAATAATATTACAGTGTTTAGTTTCTATTTAAAAGTTAAAACACAATAAAACTGTTGGAATTGAGTTACTTACACGAGAAAAGATTGAAGCTATTAAAATCAATAACCAGCTAAACATAATCAGATTGTCTATCAAGATAAATTAAATTTCTCGATCCTCATTGTTCTCCTCACCTGTCGTCCTCGACTGGATCCTTAATCTTCTTGGTATTCCCAGAACCATCCTTCGTGATCTCGTCTTGATTCAGCGATGTCAATCTCCTTGTAAGTAAGCTCTTTACAGATTTTTCCAACCTCATGCTTGCGTTCCTAGTGCTCGATATAACAGCCCTACCCTTCACGGTCATCTTTTCCGAAATTTCATCTTTAAGCTGACGCGAACTGGTGCCCAGATTTCGGAAAAATTCATTCTTCGTCTCTTTCGGCGCCTCTTCGGATTGCTGACTCGACTCGCTAGCAGTCCTCGATCTCATCGATTGCTGAGCGATCGCTGGTAGAATTTTACGAGGTGCGGGTACCGGCTTCTCCGGAACTATCGATCTCGGTTTTGGTACCGGTTTCACCTCCATACTCGAGCTCATTCGATATTCAATCCTCGAAAACCGTGATCAGCCTCATGGTTCTTTTCTGCCAAATCAGAAATGCTATTTTTAAAAGGTTTGGCTACTGGAAATTTTGAAAATCTATTTTTCTTGCTCATTGTTTTAAAATGCAGAAGCAGATCTATTTCGACATGTAATCAAAATGCTCAGAATAGTAAATACTCAGGATACTCAAAATAGTTTACATCCTAATTTAACTTTCTGCTACTTTTTTCAATTATTAAACAATCCACTATTCTATTTGTGAAAATATCTGAATTTAAAAAATTAATTCAAGTACTTCTTTATGTAATTTTTAGTTCATTTGAACATCATTTCTGCTAAAATATATTCAAGAACTGCTAAGAAAACTGTTATGTGTTTCAAAATAATCCAGATTTTCGGGTCGTCCCAGTAGCTCAACCCCTTAACATGATAACTTTTCCATTTTTCTTCCTCTCAACATTATCAGTCATAACACCACATTGATAAATGCATCCAAGTAAATCTTGCGAAATCCGTGCAAGTGTCTGATTACAACACACAAAAGCAGTCTCAAAGATCTGTCTTTATCGCACACGAGCTCTCATTTTCACTGCTACTTTACATATTTTAAAAAATTATCATTTTCGCGACAGTAAAATTCGATGAAACTCGAGATGCGTAACGCAATACGATAAGCCAGTATGACTGACAGTTTCTTCCAGTCAAGTTTCTAAAAATACCAGTTTATGAAAATCGAAAAAAAAATCCTTTTTTGAGCCGGAAAATTGAAAACTGCGTATCGAGAGAGAATCAGGTAACTCGATATCACGTGTGACTTGAGAGACGAGATGCACGAGAGACAAAGGGAGGCTACGAGGCCGGCGTTCGTGATTCACGGCCGAGTCAGCTGATCGGTTCAGGTATTCTAAATTTATACCGCTCGAGAAGAAGCAGATAAGAGAAAGAGCCGTTGAGTATTTTCTTTCGAAAGAGCGAATATTCTCAATGAAACATTTTATCGAATCTATTCAGTTAAACTAATTATTCATATTTTTGGTTTGCAGGGTTAAGGAGGTGGTTAATATTGCAAAATACTAGAATGATAATTTCGATAAAACAGTATAACTTCAATGTCAACAACTATCGCTAGATCGTATGGCTATTTAAATACGCAATTCAGCTACTATGCTTCATAAAAAAAAGTGAACCTCAAGATTTGGCAGATATGAGTTTCATTCAGAGCACAATGTTCGATATTGCAAATTAAGGGATTACACCACCTTGAGATTCTATATATAATTTCCTATAAGATTTTACAATATAATCGTAATAGCTGTTCTGCAAATATTTTTCAACTACATATTTTTATAAATACAAAGTATAAACGATAACGATTAAAAACTAGAAGCTGAAGTTAAAGCACAACTGTCTAACGCGCACGTCACAGAGGAACTTGTATAGCGCAATGTCAGAGAGCAGATAGCAAGACCGACGCGTACCATTTGCGGCCGATTTTCGTAACTCAGCCTCGATGACATCATTCTCTCATTGTTCGTCATAAATAAAGAAATGGCAATTAGCTCTCCCCAAAGTCTAAACTGAGAAGGAAATAGAGAGAGAGAGAGAGAGAGAGAGAGAGAGAGGAATAAAAAGAGCGAGGGAACTAGGCAACGTGTACCGAACCAGTTAATAATAAAGCCACTTCAATTGCTCCCTATCAGCCGGTAAGGCACTTGACAGCTGCTCTCGTTTTATAAGCAAACATTTGCCGAAACGTCAACATGAAGTTGTACCTGTTTCCGATTGCTCCTCGTTTCGAACGACCAAGTACAACATTTTTGCAAAAAATTATTCTAATGTTATGATTATGTCCACAGAAACATTTTTAAAATTTTCATGCCAAATATGAACGGTATCTTAGCATTACAAAATGTTCAAAATACATTTTAAAAGATGAAGAAGCACTTAAAACACGAACGATATGACCTAAAAACCCTTTTGGATATCAACAATCGATATTCTTTCAGTTTTCCCATAAAACTGGCATGTTGTGATTGCGTTGATTAACAAAGAGTGTTTGACAAGTCCATCAGCCAAGTTCGACGAACTTGGCGGAATTTCGAGATGACTGATATCGAGACTCGAGTAGCTCGGACACGGAAGTCTAATCATTTCGCAGAAAATTTACAAAATATTTACAGTTCATACTTTTGCTGCATAAAAATATATTGCAAACTCATTAACACTAAAAATACCAGTCAAGTCTCTTTTTTTAAAAAAATTGAATTGGATTTTTAATCAAATTGAAATCGTTGTTCACTAGTCGTAATTATACACCAAATGAAATAAAATCACTTTTCGTATAAATGTACGTTATAGAAATAGAGAAATATAAAAATATTAATATAAATAATGGTAGGTTTAGTGTTGAACAATTAAGAGGGCGAAATGGGAAAAGACACCACTAAGGAATTCTCGAGATGTCAGAATTTCAAAATTCTGGAGATAAACCGCGATATTTTCTGATTAATGCATCAAGAAACAGCTGGTCGGGCGGGTGCGTCACACGGACCACTCACCGTCCGCGTTAAAAATCCTCGAGCGCTCCGGAACGCGTTTTCCTCGAACCACTTGTTGAATGCTCGATGCGAAGAGAAAATCTCGATGCAGTTTTTCACTCACTTTTCGCGCTCAGAGCGAACTCCGCTCGCACTTGGCGCATCCACGGGCCGTTCGAGTTCGAAACGGCGGCATAACGGGATTGAGGAACGAGATCGAAAAAAATGTTACAGCCGAGTCGAATTTATCGATCTATCGTGGCCGGTCGAGATTTCGTACCTCGTGTATTAACTTGCCCACGCGGCACAGGAATTAGAGAACCGGACGGTGATAAGATAAAACGCCGCGACGTTCGTATTCCATTCCCTGCCTCGACGAGCCGAGCCTCCGCACTGAAGCCAACTCTCGTTTTTCGCCCACACGGCACTGCGACTGCGGCCAGTGACGTATCTAAAGCTGTCCGATCCTAGATCACACATTATAGTAATAAGTTCCTGTTACAATTTTACATATAAATGTATTATCATAAATATCTAAAAAATGAAATCTCTTTCATTTTTTCACTAAATTCTTACGTTTTCAGTATATAATTCCTGTCATTTCTTGTAATTTCAGTTGATAAAATTCCTTGCATCATGTTCTTGTTAAAGTTTTCTTCTGCGACTCGACATTTCAGCCAAAATGTTCAATTTTTTTTTAAAAAGAATTTTTGTGATGACAGTCTACCTTTCAAATTCTGATCAATTGTTCTTGTCGATTTATTAGCGTAAAAATATAAATATTTATAGTTTAACAGTTATGTTTTAACTGGAGGATACTGTATTATTTGAAAATTGAAGTTTGAGTTAAATTGTAAGTTTAAAATAACATGCAGTTTTTGTGATTATTAAAATTGATAAAAATGATCGAGCAAACGCGACGTTCCTGGATCCGATTCATGACGCCGCTCTCTCTCTCTCTCTCTCTCTCTCTCTCTCTCTCTCTCTCTCTCTCTCTTTCCCCCTCTTTTCTCGATTCCGAACCGACCATTCACCTCCCACCAACTTTTCCATCTCGCTTCTTACTTTGTTCGTTCAGCCTACTCATTTTGTCACACATGTTCAGCTCGCAACTCGCATTACATAGCATGATCGATGCACCCAGTGTGCCGCGATTTCAATTGCGTTGCGTTTAGGCTGCCTGCACTGCATCTCTCTTGTCGAAAATGACCAAAATTTTAGTTCAAATATTGTTTAGAATTCAAGTGTTCTGATAAATATAAAAAAATTAAAAATAGATGAAAAAAACTCGAATTATCAATGTTATTCAATTATAATAGTACAGAACTAAAAGTCTTTTGAGCACCTGGGCATTTTAATTTTTTCATACTATCAAAATAGTATTAAATGTTATTGTTATATACCAAATTAAATCAATTTAACTTTGTCACCCTGTATAACAATTTATTAACAAAAATATTTATTGAAACGTATTTTACTGCTGAAACAATTTTCTTTAAAAATTCAAAAGAATGAACTCATTTTTAACTTCCTAAGTTTTAATATTTTAATAAAGATTATTGGAAATATTACGAGTTCACTTTTATCTTTACCTAATAGGTTTTTCTATTTGTAGCTTATTTCAAATCTATTTTTATTCAAATGAAAATTATGCTTATCTATACACGAATGAAATTTATGTCCAACGCGTACAAAAATTATAAATGTTAATTGCGTGATTCACCGTTCTGTTTTGAGTTTCATTTTTACTGTTAAGCGCGAGCTCTAATTCGCAAAATAGTCGATCGCAAACCGCAAAGATGCTGCGATATATCTAAATCGTTTGACACACATGCATGACTCATTCGATTGTCCACTCAACTTGTCACTCTGATAATTATTATCAACCGTATAATCACGACTATATCGTTCATATACCAATAGGTAATTTTTTTCTTTTGCGATGTATCTGTTTTGAAATAACGTAAATCGTTTATTACCTGAAATCCTGGATTAACATATTTAGGGGTTGCATAAAATCCATTATTTCACAGCATAAATCACTTTGTTGATTGTTAAATTCATTTATCAATTTTCGTCATTTATTACTGAAAAAGTATGTTATAGGTTGAGGTTATTATTTTCTTTTTTTATGGAATGCTGTATATCAAATACTCAATATATGCAAAATTGTTAACATTTTGGATAGACTAATTTTAAACTATGAAAAGAAAACAATCACTTACAAACTGAAAGTGAAAATAAAAATAGAAATTAAGAATACAAATTGTGGAACGGAGGGCAGCATCTGAATTACAATTGAACAATCCGCCATTTCTCCATTCCTATTGAATGGCGGGATCAATAACAAGCACGAAGCTGGCTGCAATTGAAATACGAGATAAATTTCGTTGTAATGTTAGTACGAAATTATGTGAAATATTATCATTCAATTTCAAAATATATCTTCATCGAAAAAATATTTCTTAACCGAATTCATATTTTTTAAGAAATATATTAAAATAATTAATTAAAATGAAATATATGAGAAATATTTTGTACTTATTCAAACTGCGGTTGCTTATTAGCGCCATATCAAAATTCGCGAATTCTGTTAATATCGATAGTTAACAATCGAAATTCTGTATTTGAGTGAAATCCGCGTATTCCACTACTGAGACATAAATTAATAACGAATGTTATCTAATTATTTATTCTGAATTTAAAAAATAGAAGAAAAATTTACAAGTTAATAACATTTGTCTACTTTTGATATTTATCGTTTTATTGTATCGTTCGTAATTCTTTTTCGACATTTGTATATTTTGATTTTTGCACACCTATATCGTGAACATCTTTATTCCTAACTTCAATTCGTAATTTAAGTTTGCGAAAAACTTCATATATGGGCAACAGCGCGTTCGGAATTTTATTTCCGCTAGTGATATCTCGATATTATTAACGAAAAAATCATAGTTGTTGCAATTCTATCATAATGCGAGCAGCCTTAAACATGTATCGTAATTGAAAGTCAATTAAAATTCTTACAACAAAAATATAAAATCCGTTATAATAACCTAATATTATAAAATCAAAATTAAACAATTTCACTTTATTTGTAAGCTTTACTCTGGTATTAAGAATGTTTCAATTATTGACACATTTACTTTTTCATTAAAGTTAATGTGGATATAGTATTCTGGATAAAGCCTTTTGATCATTGATCAATAACCATGGCTATGCGAAAAGGAAAAAGAAATTTGAAGCTGCAAGTTTCGGATGAAGCACCTCCTCCAGTGTGAGTATAATATTTTGCATTCTATAAAATGAATCTTTATTATTATGTACATATTTTCTAAGAATTTGATATATTCTTAATAGAGTACCTCCAAGAAATTTAGATAAAAGGACAACTATCACTATAGATGATAAAACATTTGTTGTTGAAGCGGATGATCTTGAAACTATATGTGTACTTGGTAGAGGTGCTTATGGTATTGTCGATAAAGTACGACATAAACAAAGTGGCACTATTATGGCTGTCAAAGTAATAGTTCATTAATTTATTCTAGTATACAATTCTGTAATGTAGAATACTCATTTATTATTATTGTCTTCAGCGAATAACTGCAACAGTGAATACGCAAGAGCAAAAACGGTTATTAATGGACTTAGATATTTCAATGCGAAGTTCAGCGTGTCCTTATACAGTGCAATTTTTCGGAGCATTATTCAGAGAAGGAGATGTATGGATATGCATGGAAGTAATGGATATGAGCCTCGATAAGTTTTACATGAAAGTGTATAAACATGGTCATGCTATACCAGAAGATATTCTAGGAAAAATAGCCTTTGCTGTAAGTGTTATATAAAATGTACAATAATTCTTTTATAACCTATGCCATTTCTTTTCAGGTAGTTAACGCTCTACATTACCTTTATACACAATTACGAGTTATCCATAGAGATGTTAAACCTAGCAATATTTTAATTAATCGAAAAGGTGAAGTGAAAATTTGTGATTTTGGTATATCTGGATATCTAGTAGATTCTGTAGCAAAAACAATAGATGCTGGCTGCAAACCATATATGGCTGTACGTAATTTTTATAGCATAAGAACTATATTATGATGAATTTGATATATGATTCTATTTAATTATCTTAGCCAGAAAGGATAGACCCATCAGGGAACCCTTCACAGTATGATATAAGATCAGATGTTTGGTCGCTAGGAATTTCACTCATCGAATTAGCAACTGGAAAATTTCCTTATGAATCATGGGGTACTCCATTTGAACAATTGAAACAAGTTGTTAAGGACGATGCTCCAAAATTACCAGAAGGCAAGTTCTCGCCCGCCTTTGAAGAATTCATCAATAAATGGTGAGAAATATCTATATTCATAAATTTACTTCTTATAAATACTCATTACTGTTTAATTATTTTGTTATTTTCATTTATATGTTATTTTTTACAGCTTAATGAAAGATTACACTGCACGACCTAATTATAGTCAATTATTGGAAATGGACTTCCTTCTAAACCTTACTCAAAAAGACGTAAATATTGAAGAGTATGTGGGAAATATGTTAGACTTACCAGAAATTGAGGCTGATCCATAGCAGGACTTTAGCTTACACAGACTCCTTATGGTTTCTGTATTTAAATTATTTCAAAATATTTTTCATTGCGCATTTTTTTAAACAAGATTCAGTGAAAGATCAATCTTATACATAGATTTTATAAAGCATGATTTACGACTATCAGGAATCATGATTCATAAAGCAATTTGTAATAATTACATTACAACAAATTACTTAATTATATTAATGGAGTAGCGATTTCTCTTATATTAATAGCATATCACTTTTTGTGTTTTTGTTTTTTATTCTGAAAATTTATGAAATGTAGTGCAAATAAAAATATTTTTTATGTGAAATTTGAAATGAAAAATATGAAAGTATTTATTTATAATATAACATTGGAATCACATCTCTTATGCAATTGAAAAAAATTCTTTAAACAATTATGGTAATTAATTTTAACACTATATTATTGTGTTATGAAGATATACTTTTAGTGAGTCACACATACACAGACTTGTACAATCAAATTTTGCAAGACAGTCATAATAGTAATAAAGTTGATAGACATAATAATATGAATATGAATTTGTATTATAGTTTTGTATTGTGATCTCTGAATAGTTTAAATTCGTTAGTTATATCCCATTATTAAAATAGCATATAGAAAGTTGGGTGATTTATTGCAATTTGTCATTATTAGTAAGTAGGAATAAAAATTTAAATAATAAAACGTGAAAACTAAATTGGACATATTTTTATTAACATTTAATGGACAATATACAAACAAAATACATGTATGCTCATGTTTCTCAACAGTACATCACATTCGATAATTATAATGTTCTCATAAACCCGGTGTATGTGATTTTATAACTAGTATTTATCATAAAAAATTGTAAATAATAACATACTACAACTGATCATACTTAGATAATTGATTAGACATTCAGACATTAACGATTGAATTTACAAATTACTGGAATGTGATGAAGATCATTTTTGTAATATCCATAAAATAAAATATTTCATTATATTACTAAAAATGTTTTCAATCGTTATGTACATACACAATATATTACATGAAGCAGTAAAACGATATACAACATAATACCACATGAGATATTCGGATGGATCATCGAATAAATAATAACAACATTATTTGTATTAAAAGCGATATCATAAATAAAATTTTCAACTAGCAACAAGATTTATACATTTTCTCTCTGAGGAACCTTTTTCAATTGATGAAAATTCAATTAGTATATTATTGTACAACAATCATTCAATCTATTATCGAATATAATTATGAATTAAAATTTTCTTTTGTTTATTGTATATTATTAATTAAAACAGTTATATTGTCTTTGTACGTTAATCTCCAGTTCTTCTTATTTAAATCTCTCAATTCCAATAAACAGTTCATATTCTTCAAACATATTGAAAATTCATTCTATTATATCAATAAGCGTTGTGCTAAACAAGAAAACAACGTAATATCTACATACTTAATAAATATTTAGAAAATATTCATTTTTCTATATTCTCGAGGACACATTTTTGAGCGACTTGTAATCATAAATTAAAAACAAAATTGATCATATCAAAAATTGATATAATGTGTATATAACTCACAAATGTAATATGTGTATTTATTTGTTCTTGTAGCATTCAATGAATACTATACTAAAGGATATTACTCTTCCCAATAAAATATATTACTATTCCTGGATTACACCTGTATATCTTTTAAAAAAATATCGGATTTAAAAAGGAATGTATCCATAGAATACTTTTTTTGTATCTGAATGAAAATTTTCTACAACATAAAAGTTTGCAAGAATAAATCATTTTAAGCTGTAGGTATAACAAATTCATTCAAACATTGTGCAGTGCCAATAATTCACCAGCTTCATTGTGTTATTCGTTAAAATGATCGTTCGAATTCAATCATTATTTTTCGTAGTTCAACTTTGTACATTTTTTTATCAGATACAAAATATATTAGTTTACATATTAAAAATATTTTAATATGTCTTGTACAATCATCATTTTTATGCTGTTTCTTTTTGTAAAATGTTCACTGTTCAAAAAATATCCGCATATTTGCCTGGTCCAGATAATTTCATAATATAAAAATAATTTTTTTCTCACACCTTCAAAAACAGGTGGTGATTATGAAAATTATTTTTACCTTATTTAAAAATGATTTTTAGCTTCAATTTTCTTATATAAATAGCAGCACGCGAATGCAAGCACAAAATATGACTATTTTACTAAACTTTCAAGCAAATTAATTGTAGGAATCTTTATAAATCACTAATTGTAATTAGTTTTCGTAATTGGCATTTTACGAAATGGCAATTGTCGTTCTTCAGTTCCATCTTCATAAAACTTACAGCTGAAATTCTATTAAATGTAGCACTGTATAGAAAGTGTTTTCCCTTCCACATAAATAATTGTAATTTCTTTTAAGTTGACTTGGTAGATTGTGGATAGAATCCAAAATTAACTCTCAATTGCTCCAAGAAAACAAATGTTAAGATTGTATGTGGACCAAGTCGAACAAATGCTGGTACATAGCCCTAAAAGTAAATGTTTTTGTAAATTGTAATAGTTTTGATAATATTATTTTTTTACCTTGAAGAAAGCCAGTGGTCCAAGTTTGGCAGTATATAAAAACAGGTGTCCAAAACTCTGCAAATAAATAAATTAATATAAGGAATAAGCAGCACTAATGTCAATAAAAAAATTTACTTTAAATTCTCCAGGTTTCGCATTCATAGCTCGTGTTTTCAAAACATCTAATGGCTGTGTCAAAGTAGTTGCTATAGCACCCTAGAATGTTTAATAGATGATTAGACAATATATCAAATTTGAAGTATCAAGAAATTACTTACCGCTGACATACTAGATATTACATGTGTTAAAGGATTATCTTGGAAATATCCAGTTTGTATTAGTGTTATTTTAATTTGATCATAGCAACTCAGTTGGCCAATAGTCATGAGAATTGCTCTCCCAGTAGCTGTACTGCAACCATTAAATAAGCTGCAAACTCCTTCGTGCTGTACAACTTTTATTATACCATCCAATGCATGTTTATAACTATGGATAAATCGATAAGTTATAAGTGAAAAAGATTGTAAATACACATCTTAACGAAATACTTACTTTCTTCGTAATTCTGGTTTCAATTTGATATCATTCTGCATACGTACATTAATAACATCACCCGGTGTACCACATACTCCACCTACAGCACCAGCTGTACCAGCTAACAATAATTTTTTGGAAAAAGATAGAGGACTCTCGGGTGTTTCTAACACTTGTTTCCCTACCTAATTGTAGTTTTATTAAAATTAATTATTTAATTATTTCAGTAAAAATAATTAAATTACATACCTCGTATGCTCCAAATCTGACAGTGGAATAAGTTAACTGACGCAATAGAGAAGCGCTCAATCCATTATACAGAGCTAGTATACCTTGTTTTTTTATAATCTTAGCTGCTGATTGAAAAGCAGATAGTTTTCCTTCTTGTTGAGTTTGCAAATGTACCTGCAATCGTATTCATAATTTTTCTTGAATTTTGAACGACTAACATGTGGTTCTTTTGAAAATTTGCATATTGCTGAATCATTATTTAGACTTCAAAAATGTATTCTAATTATCACATTATTATAAAAAAATGAAAATTGAAACTTTTCTTTTTACAAACAATATATAGATATCTGAATACTATGAAATACTACAATACCTTTAATAAATCCAGTGGATGAGTTACACATGCAGCTCCAGCCGATGAAAGTCCACCAAAATACCACCGTGACAACTTTTTGCTTTTATCAGCCATTTTAATGTTGTATTCAAATTGACTATTAAATACCTAATAATATCATAACTATCTGTAAAATAAAATAAAATTTACATATACATAATTGTCATTTTTAATCAGTTTTTTAATTTCCAAAAAATTTTCATACAGATTAATAGTTTGAATAAAGACCAATAGAAAAGTGTTATTTGTAAGAAGTCAAAAATAAATTCTGCCAAGTAAACGGATTTCCCTACTTTGATAAGTTAAAATTAGAGTCTGTTACCGAAGGAACAGTTACGATAACGGCATCGTCATTCATTAATACACGTGCAAAGAGAAAAATCAAAATGATGACATTTGGAAATATAAATCCAAACAAATATTTTTGTATCTTCCAGTTTTATTCTTAAGAAAAATAATAGTATGTTGAAAAGAAAGTTGCTATTCAAAGTTTTCATTCTTCACAAGCTCAACGAGTAAGAAATACACATTTCGATTATCGAGAAAATTTTCTATCGATCATATCTTTGTCATGAAAATAGCAACGACTATCGAGAACTTTGACTTTGCGTTAATTTTGGAAAACGGTTACGTAAGATGCATTTTCATAATTTAAAAATTTATAAGTTATGGCGTGTTGCACTATACCGAGAGTCTGTTGGAGCGCAAACGGGCAACCTGCTTGGGAAATGGCTGGAGTTCGACTGACAGTGAATTGTTAGGGCGCGTAAAAGGCCGCACTTCGGATTGGCCAATCAGGGAGCACGTTGTACGCAGGTCAGCTGACAACCACGTGTGCACCCTTTACTCTTGCCACAATTCTTATCTTCCAGTTTTCTCGTGTTTGCCAGTGCAATTTATCGGCGCTCAACAGTTATCGATTGACCGCACTCTCGAATAAAAATTTTGGAGAGCTGCGCAGCTCTTGAAAAATCGCTACGTGTGACAAGGTCAGCTTTATCCAGCGAAGGAAGATGGATGTCGAATTTTTTCTGAATGATAAAATGATGACATAATGATAATAAGTGATAGCAATAATAATAATAATTAATATGATCATATTAATACCATTATATTATTATTATTATTTTATCATTCAATTTTTCTAAAGAATTATTTCATAGATAGAATATAAAGACGTAATAATAAATAATGATAATCAATATACAGAAATAAAATTTAAAATTAGTTTTTTTTAGAAAAAAAAAACACGAGATAATGCGTATATTATAAATAACTTGTTAATATTTGCTCTTGCAAGCAGGGGCTTTCAAAACTGTTGCGACGTCACTGTTTGACGCCGAATACAACTCGGTTTACACGCATAATTGCTTTTCATGAAGGCCTCGATAACGGATGGCTCAGTAGACTGTTGAAAGCAAAGTGAACAACAACTCTCGCTGAATAATAACCGCAAGCATCATGCGGCTCGATATGAGTATCAATACTGGTTACGTATTTAATGATTTTTAATAATAATTAATATACTAAATAGGAAAATAGGAAAAAGAATATTCAACTGCTGTTAATGTTTTACTCATGAAACCAGACTGTACACAGACTTAATTATTCGTAATGAATTAAGTTTTTAACGATACGCAGAAAGAATTTTTTTTTAAATCAATTCCTAATTAATGAAAAAATTCATTTTCAAATTTTTGGTTGATGATAAATTTTTAACACGAATTATTATAAATAACAGAATCGATCAAATTTGTAAAATATGTCAGCATGATTCCAGTTAAAATTTTTGTATTCAAAAAATAAAATGTAAATTAAAAAATTGTCACAACAATGCTTCTGATGTTTATCAGTTTTATTGCTTTGGTCTATAGTTTTACAGATAGTACTGTTAATTTTGCATTAACTAGGACTGCAAGTTTTTAAGAAAAATTTCCCCCATGTATACTTGCCTACGTGTTAAAAACACAACCGATACTTTCACTGATGTTTTTATTCACAGTATCGGGGAGTAAGACTCTAGGAGACCTGGGTAAAATTTTAACACATGAGCACATATCGATGGATTTCATGCAGTTTTACACACCACCGCCCAGAGATTTGAAGTACGAATTGGATGAGGATATAACGCTCGGAAACGTTGGATGTGTCAGACAGTACCCGTAAGAAAATATTTTTTATTATTAATTATGCTGTCAATTGTCGTAAAAATACTCATGAGTGAAGTTGATAGGCTAAACTACTTAGTGTGTGGCCCTGAACCAATTTGTGGTCATGAATTAATGTCATGAATAATAAAAAAAATTATGTAATAATAACGATTATTACATGCACTGAAAATGTTTAAAAGGATCCAACTAGAATGTTTTAGAAGACTACAATTTTATATAAAATGTTGAAAGGATACAAACTGAATCAGTATCGTTTGAAAATTATTTATGAAATTATCAAATTACAGAAAGGACCCCCCTAAAATATTGGCGGTGACAAAAATTTTTCGTTATTTACTTTTCTCCTATTTAACGTACTCAGCACAGTTAATATTAGTGTACTTCCGTCATTTTAAAAAGATCGTGTTACTGATGCTACAGTTTCTGTTTGCTGTTTACACAGATACAGCTGCGAGCGAAATCTCATGCTCGACAAAGCCTCGGAGACTGCTATTGTAGCGGACTTAAAGAGATATAGAACGTTTGGTGGTGGAGCCATCGTAGAAAACAGCAGTGTCGGCCTGAACAGAGACATAGAATTTATTCGGTCCGTCAGCCAAAAGACAAACGTTCCGGTCATAGTCGGCACAGGTAAAACTCTATGAGTTTCTTTTTAAAATTCAGTCAAAATATGAAAAATGCAGGCAAAACTCTTCAAAACTGAAGTCTAGGTCATTTTTACCTTTTTCAACCCTAAATTTCTAATCGATTTTACAAAAATCATGAACTGAATTATTGATTCTGGACATAGTTATCTGTTTGGTCATTAGATATTCTTTTATACCTACTGCCTTGGGGTGACTATGGTTATCTATTTTGTGGTATATCTAAAGTCAATATGAAACTTTATTTATAATTCTCAATTTTCGTTCGAATTAAGTGTGATTGCAATATGCTGTTTTGAAGTATGAATGCATTTTTAGTTTCTCGCTTAGTTGACATATGTACAAATACAATTTATTAAATATATAGTTGGGTTTAATTTGAAGGAAAGAATGATTTAAAATTTGAGACTGTATTTTTGAAGTAAGCTAAAAGCAATAATTATTATTATTATTATTGACAGGAGTCTAATTATTTATACTCTCCTTTATTTAATGAATTATTATTCAGTGAGTAATACAATAAACAAAAATAAAATTGTATGTCTCTTATAGTGTCAGTAACTAAATCATAACTCAATGAAATAGCAAAAACTAATTTTTAATTGTTTATCTTAGGGTTCTATGTAGCTGACTGTCAAATACCTTCAGTGCGGGCAATGAAATCAGAAAAAATGTATGATTTCATGTTGAATGATTTTACCAGTACCGAAGGATTCAACGCTGCTTTCATTGGCGAAGTGGGAACTTCTTGGCCGATAGATGGTATTAAATAATTAAAATCTCAATATCAAGACAGTTATCTCAGTCGGATAATTATTTATAAAATCTCTCCAGAGGTTCCATATTTACCTAATCAGTTTTCAAATAGCTTTTAATCTCAAACTCGTTTGTATCGCACGTAAATGATTACCTTAAGATATGTAAAAATCGTACGTGCTTAGCCGATGGGTAGTTTGTTGACATAGGAGACATTTTATCGCATTTCAAACTTAACTTTTAGATTTTGAGAAGAATTCGATAAGAGCAACCGCGGAGGTACAACATCAACTAAATTGTCCGGTGACCTTCCATCCTGGCAGAGACCCGGAGGCGCCTCTGGAAGTGATGAGATTGTACACGGAAGCCGGTGGAGACCCCAAAAAAGCTATCATGTCGCATCTCGATCGTGAGTGTACTACGTAAGGATAACTGAACATGAAAAATTTGTTATCGAGAGGAAATTCCCAGGTACGCTAACGAATCGCGATCTATTGTTCGAGTTCGTTGACGAAGTTGACTGTTTTTACCAATTCGACCTATTTGGGACAGAGTGCTCGTATTACCAGCTCTGTGAAACAATCGACATGTTGTCCGATGCTCAGCGAATAAACCTTATCGGTGCCCTTGATGAAGAGAAGAAACTCGATCATGTTTTAATGAGCCACGACATCCATACGAAACATCGTTTGGTTCGTACAATCACAGAAAAATTTTTTCCGTATTAATGTGCAGAAAGTAATATATTTTCGCACGCTAAGATGAGCGATTCAGTGTGAATGCATTTATTGAATACATTGCATTTTTTATATTATATTTTTTCTTAACAATATTTTTTTTTAACAGACAAACTTTGGTGGTCACGGATACACTCATATTATGCAAAACGTCATCCCAAAAATGATAACCAAAGGATTCCATCCTGATGATATTAAGGAGATCGTTTTAACGAATCCAAGAAAATGGATATCCGCAGACGGAGTGTGAAATTAATTTTATTTTTCGTTATCTCGTAACGAGAGGCTAATTTTTTATATAATTATATATTTTTTGTACAATCATTTAAAGATTTGTATTTAACAAAGTGATATATTTGGTAAATGTAATCGTAATAAAATTTACAAAAAATAATATCCGAGATTCAAGAATTTAGTAAAATTTTTGAATTCAAAATTATTGTTCAAATTTTTTATTTTTAATTGATCGGAGCTTCACAAAATACAGCATTCATAGGAATTTATTGTGACAATTTATAATCACGAATTGGAATTCATGTAGTACTCGTTCGAGAAATTCCAGCGATCGAGTTTTGTTTACACTAGCTTATGAAAAGATGTAAAATTAGAAATTTCGTAAACAAAGACTTGAGTGTACTATTGAATTGTTTAAAATTGAAAATTATGAAGTATCTATCCTATTATTTCTTTCTAAACTAGGTCATTCTATCGGTATCATTGAAATGCCAATTTTAAATCCTACAACGAAATTCGATTTGTGGCATTATATTTTACCAAAATGGTCTACCTACTTACACTATTAAAAATTTTTACGTTAAATTTCGACCAAAAGTACGGTAACTTATACCAGATTATGCAAATGAAATTAAAAATAAGATATTATTATCTTCACTATCAAAAATCTTACAGCGAAATTCAATTTGTAAAATTACATTTCACCAAAATGGTTTATCAACTTATATTATTAAAAATTTCTACGTCAAATTTCGACCAAAAGTAACTTATAGTAGATTACACAAATAAAATTCAACATAAGATATTATTATCTTCACAGTAGATCGTTATTCTCATATTAGAAACAAAGTTTCCTTAGAGTGACCTTCACGAAGGAACAGTAAATTGTCAGTGACATTATTCCAAAATTCATACAAGAGTATAAAAATCTCCATCCATCACTGATTAAATGCACTGAAAATAAAAATTTGTTAAATGTACTCAATATTTTTTATATACGTTCAAATAATTATTAAAATCGTTGAACAGAATATTTGTTGAAGTTGAAGAAGCCCATTTCGTTCTAAATAATTCACTCCAATGAACCAAATATTTATTTCTATTTTCAAGTAAATATTAAGTAGTTTTAACAAAATTTTATTTTCAGTATACATCCGTAAAGTTGACGATAAAAATTTGTGAAGCTGGTGTTGTGTTATTGCGTTAATCTAACAAGTGTTACTGTGACGAGTCGAAAATGATCCAACAACCGAACGTAATACCGGAGCAACTGATAGATATGAATGGCTGGGGCACAGGACGTAAAAAAATTCACACTGGTCAGAAACAGTTTTCGCTTGTTTTCATCGATTGTCAGCTGATTTGGTTTATTTTGCGATTTACAGTCTCCGGTTGCGTGGAGATTCGAAGTCTCGGACGGGTCTTGACTCACGAGCATCTTTCATGCGATCACTCATTCATGTACAGGCGGGGACCGCGCTGGTCCGGTTTACGCGCAAATCACGATTTCCACCTCAGTAACGTCGGAGTTATTAGGAGATATCCGTTAGTGCAATATAGACTCAAATAAATTTTTAATAAAATTTTCTATTTTTTGTTGAAATGTATAACATGTTTGAATTTGTAATAACAGAAGATTCAGAAAAAAAAAGAATAGTAGAAATTGCTAATAATATATTCTACTATTTCTCATAGTAGCTTTTAATAAAAGATGTTGGTTCGAATGAATTAAATAATTAGTAAATTTGATTAATTCATTGCTCACGAATCGATATAATAAAATCGAACTAACAGATTTCTCTCAGTGTAAATTAGTGTTCGTAATTTATGTTATTTTTTTAGATACGCGATGTTGAATAATCTCAGGTTGGATCAAGAAATTAAGGCGGAATTGGTCGGAGAGCTAACAAACTTTAAGAACGTTGGTGGCGGGACGATCGTCGAATGTAGCACTGTTGGATTAAATTGCAACATAAACCATTTGAGGGCACTCAGCGACGAAGCAAACGTCCATATAATTTATGGAGCAGGTAGGATTTTAATGAAATTATTATTCCCATCGATAAAGAGTCTACGAAAATCTATATTCAAGTAAATTTTCTTCTTACGAATACCATTAATTATTGATCATTAATAATTAATATTATTATTGTAATTACTTTTATTTATTAATTCGAGGTGTATCATTTTTAATGATCAACAACAAGATGATACAATCTTTTATATTCAACTCTATCAGGTATCTCAGATCTTAATAATTATCTCTTTTATAACCGATAAAATAAAAAATGATTAATTTTTTGATTGTTTTTTTGGTAACTCCAACTGATACGATGTGATTTCAATTTAATGAAAAATCCTTTTGACTAATCTGGCATTTAATATTCGAAACAGCCTCCTAGGTGTGAAATAAAATCAGAGGACGACTGATAACTGAACGAAATTTTATCAAATTTCAGGCTACTACAATGTCAGTAGCCAAAGTCCGGCGATACATAGTAGAAGCGTGGAGAACATATGCCGTGATATCTACGACGAAATGAACCGTGAGGCAACACCCGATAGTAGCGTCCCCGGTTTCATTGGTGAAATCGCCTGTAGCTGGCCGATTCACGGTACACGAAATATGAAAATGAGTATCCAAAAATGCATTTTCATCGAAAATAAGTAAGACATCGAGTTGATCGTTTATTAGTTTTAACGATTACTTATTTTTAATTTCCCTCTACATTACTCATATTTTGGAAATCATACTTCTTTCAAAGACACTCATAGGCCCATATTTACCCTTTCGAATACTCAATTCGTTTTTCTATCAGCGCTGTAGCGCGAATTTTGAAATTTAAAGGTACAACATAAGGTTAATTGACAACCTCTCTTATTTTAAGATACATTTAATTTCCTACAATATCAATAACAATCAACACTTTTGAAACAATTATAAAAAAATTATTCAAGTATAGGTGTCTTAAGAGCTCGTGAGAAACAAAAACTATGAATAAAAATAGTTAATTATTTTTTTCCATCTAATTATATGATTAGATACAAAGATACAAAGATACAACGATACAAAGATGAGGGCTTCTCAAAAGAAAATGGAGAGTTAAATGCCGAAAAGGACGAATATGGGCCACTAGGTCGATCGGAAATGTTTAATCGAGTCAAAATTGAGGCTGACTCAGCTACGTCATCCCGAGAGAACGACGCGTTGGAATAGGTAGCAAATAAAATAAATAAATCGGAAAATCTTTACACGTGATCAACTTCATACCTCGCTTATTTTCGGGATCAAACAGTACTTATTGATCCGTATAGTTAACCGAAAGTATCGAATTCACGAAATTCCGCCCTCTGTAGATTTCGAGAAGAACACCATAACGGCGTGCGCCATGGCCCAGGAGTCGCTCGACTGTGGGGTGTTTCTGAATGGTGGATACAGTCCCGAGGCGGCTTTCGAGATGATGAGAATTTTTCAAGAGGCGGGGGGTGACTCACGCAGTACCGTCATTTCCCACGTAGAAAGTGAGCCAGTTATTGCTAATCCAAACAACGGCGACAATTCACCCTCTCCTACTGTACATGCGCATACCCTGAGAGAAATTTGCTCGTTTTATTATTATGTATTATAGGATAGATTTGTATACTACAAGAAATACTTGTAGTAATAACAGTAATTTTCATTATTATGGGGATAAATATTCTTATACCTATATTTATTTAGAAATTAGATTTTATGGAATGGCATACATTTCATATAAATTTTACTATAAGCAATAGTTGCAACGTCATAATTTCTGCTACAATTTTTTATTAATAAAATTTCTCTGAGTGTATGCGTTTTATAAGTATCATAATTATTATTATTAACAGGTACAGATCTGGGATACATTTTGGATTTCATGGACAGGATCCAGTGTTTTTATCAATTCGATCAATTCGGAAACGAGGTCTCGTACAATCATTTGCATCCGGAATTGGACGTTCTGTCAGACGCGCAAAGAATAGATCTCATCAAGTCGCTGCGGGACGAAGGAAAAATCAAGCGGATTCTCATGAGCCACGATATACACACGAGGCATCGTCTGGTGGGTTATAATTCGCTGTCCAACTGGTTCTCTCGCAAGATGAAACGAGTTCAAAAAATTTTTTAATACCATCAGAGAGAGAAATCTGTCAAAACCTTTTGTGTTGACAAAGTCTATTTTGGCCTTCTTTTTGGTCACGTGACACGTTCATGCCACGTGCTGACGCTTCTCTCCTAGCTCATTGATTTTCACGTCAGTCATATCAACACCGGAAATTTCAATTTCTCGTCTTTCAGTTGTTACCATTAGACAATTCCTCTTTGAAATGACCAATTTTTTAAACAATTTTATTTTATGAATATATAAATATAGTAGTTGTATATAGTACACTCAAGGTAATACTCAAATAACAAATTTCTCTAAACTTTCTATATTCAACTTCCTTTAAGTGTTATAAAAAATCTGAGAAATAGGATACAACTAACTTAACTCGAACCAGCATACGTATTTTTTATAAATAGGCTTTCTCATCCATCGTTATTTTTTCTCTTCCCAACAGACGCCGTTCGGTGGTCACGGATTTACTCATATAATCAATAATATACTGCCGAAGATGGTGCAGAGGGGTTTTACAAGGCAAGATATTGACCAAATAACAATCAAAAATCCTCAAATTTGGCTATCAGGTGATGGATTGTGAGAACGGCAAACATTGGCGATACAAAAAATGTATATGAATTAAGAAAATAATATTATTTCCTTCTGTGATCATATTTCGTTTGGATTTGGATTTTATTATGACCGATCAATATGATATATTTATAATTAGTTTTAGTCTACATTTACTTTATTTAATACGTTAGCGGTGAATGAAAAAATATAGTTTTGTATATGTATTAAATATATTTTAAATATGTTATGTACAATAAAATTTTACGTATTTATTCATTTGATTTTTAAAATTTGTTGGATTCCCTTAATAAGTACATTTTTAATAAATATTAAAATATTTTATTATTGAACAAAATATTTGAATCAAAGATACTAATTTTATTCTGAATAATAATTCTTCATTCTTAGCAATAAACAAAATATCATTAATCTATATTTTCAAATGAATATCAAATAGCACCAACAAATTTTTACTGTCAGTGTAAGAATTGTTTACGATGAAATATATTTAAGCGAAACTCTTAAATTCTGATCTCCTCGCATAGTGTTGAGGAAAAAATAAAATTCACTTCACGTCTTCTCTAAAAGAACAGTTTACTCTACCAGAATGGAGTTGAATTTGGTCAGCTGTTTACCTACTTAAAACCGCTAGGACAAAGAAACCCAAGTACGTCGAGAGCCAGTCATAAAAATAAATGAATATTCAAAATCACACTAATAGCGTAAAAAGAATTTTATAAAATGTCATTCGAGAATTTCAAAATTAAATTCAAATTGTTATAAAACTGAATGTCAAACATAAAATGGAAAGAAATGCCAATACAGAGATTTTTTTTCACCTTATTTTTAATAATTTTCATGATGAAATTTTTAATAATTTTTCATCTATCATTGGCTTATTATTTTCTATTATAATATAAGACAATAAAATTTTTTTCGGCGATTTTCTGACCACTTATACAAGCGTATTTGCTTACGCGTCTTATCGAGCGCATGCGCAGAGGATTTATGGTGGTCTAATAGGCTCGAAATAGGTGCACTGTACCTCAAGTTGTCGAGCGTACGTCATCGTCAGCTAGCGCCATGGTAGGATGCATCAGTTCCAATAGCGTCGCTTGACTGATCGCTTCGTAGACGCGCTTGCATTTTCCGAGCTTCTTGTTGTGATACGACTATTCGTGCAGTGAAATTCTTACATTCGAACAAAATGAGTACCACGAGTGAGCAAAGAACGTTCATCAAAACCAGTGAGTACGGCAAGACCGATTCTGCCATTTCACGATTGCTTTCGTTCGAATTTTCCTCGCTAAAAGAAATTTTCCCAAACTTCAGTCGCTGGGCCCATCAAGACCGACGAACTTGGTTTTATTTTACCCCACGAGCATCTTACTGGGGATTTCAGAAAAGCCTTGCAAACAGACCTTGTACGCGAACAGCACAAGATATGTTACACAATGAAACTATGGAATATCAGAAATATGAAGGAACTCCCGTAAGTATGTTTACCCGCGATACGTGACGCGCATATGGGAATGATTTTGGAATTGACGTATTTTATCCGACAAAATTTTGTTTTGAGAGTGAAAATTTCGACTCCGTATAACAAAACACGTGCTTGGTTGGAAAATATTTTTTGAATATTCATTCGGTTGATAGAATTTAGTGTTTATTAAGTGGAATACGTTTTAATTGATTAAATTAAAATTCCTTCGACAATTTAAATATTATTCACACAAGATGAAATGATAATTTTTTAATGTTTGATTTTAACATGATTATGTCACTTTAACAGTATTTGTACGTAATCGTACGATCTATTTCTACGTAATCATAATTTTAAAATGTAGCTTTAACACGTTAGCTATGATGAAAAATGAATAACACAATATTGTTAAATTTCAACACAAACAATTATTGTTGAATCAACAGGAAATTATATATGGACCTCTATACAACTAATTTGTGTTTAATTTAACATATCTCATTTTACTGTGACATACTTCATTTATTTGACAATTAAATTTGTCGAATATATTGTTTTTTGAAAGAATTTAACGAAAATGATTGTTTAATAGATTAAAAACAGTATTCATTTGAGCAAAACAATTTCTAAAACTTTCACGTTCATCAGTCAAACAATACAATTTATTAACATAAATAGTTTCGACAAATTTTAATCTTTTATCATTTTTTTATATCTACTGAATATTTATACATTTTATGCAATGAGATTTTTTATTTTTCTGTAGTTATGCCAGTCCTTGCAATTTAGTGTTTGATTACACTATCCGAGACGCACTGATAGAGAGCTTGAGAGAGTTTAGAAAATTAACAGGCGATGTGGTTGTCGAAAGTAGCAATCACGGTTTAATGTCAAGCAGCAGTTACGATGATCTTCACGAGTTGTACTGCAATTGTCACGTTCATATCGTGCGTGGGACTGGTAAGCACATTTTTAAATTTAATTTTTATAGCATTAACGCGAAAGAATATCTATGTAGCCCCTATAATAATCTTATAATTTTCTTTTTACAAGGATTCTTCACGATCAAGGCTCAGAAGTACCGACCACTGGGCTTGTTCAGATCGCAGGAAAGTATGTACGATATAATGAGAAAGGATTTACAATATGGAACATTCGGGTTCATTGGCAAAGTGGGCCTCACAGATTCGTTTGAAAGATGTAAGTAAATATAAAAAAAATAATCCTTTTCCGAACTTCCGAAGACTATAATCAATTATTGTTGCAGATTATGAACAGTTATCGGTAAAAGCTACTGGAGAGCTTCAAGAGCAAATGAAATGCCCCGTTCAATTTTACGTCAAAGGACGAAGAGACGAAATTCCATTTGAACTGATGAGACTTTATCAAGAAGCTGGTGGTGACGCGCAAAAGGCTGTCATGCTCAACATGGATCGTACGCATTTTTTGCCTTCTTTTTATCAAATAGATGAAATTTACGGAAAACTAATTTCAATTTCGGTCTGTAGGATTATTCAAAACCAGAGAGAGTGTCATGGAATTCGCTGATGAATATAATTGCTACTATCTGTTTGATGATTTTGGTAAGGAGTTTTATATGAACAAATATGAACCGGAGCACTACGAGTTGACTGACGTTGAAAAATTGGAGCTCATGGAAGAATTGAAAAATGATGGAAAATTGGAGAATTTGATGATGAGCCATGGTATCGACACAAGAAACCGATTGGTTAGTTTGAATATTTTGTTCTTAAATTAATATTTTCATTTAGAACTTAAGGTAAATGATTCAGCTCATCTTTTATGATTGGCAGAAGATATTGTGTTAGAGTAAAACATCTTAAAATTGAACACGGAACACAAACTAATAACTATTTACTACTATAACTACTAACTATTATCTAGTAATTACTAATAACTAGAAAAAATATTGCTTCAATTTTTCCCAAATAACATGGAGTATGTTTTGTAAATATGAGAACTAGATCAATAATTCAATTTTTGAAAAGCTCTCAAGAGTCTATTCTTTGGCTTTTGAACAGTTAAAGATTATATAATCCATTTATATACATTTTATTAAATTATATACTAACATGGTATAAGTTTCTGAAAATTGCAGAAACGGGATGTTTTGCCTTATGTCGCAAATTTTTATTCAATTTGACCTATTTCAACATTTTCGTTTGTAATTTGCAGAACAAATTTGGTGGTCATGGATTTGCTCACATCCTACGCAACGTTATACCCATTATGAGACGCAGAAGATTTACTGATGAGGAAATCAAGATCATAACCGAATTGAATCCACGTCGCTGGCTCGAGATGCCACAGGACAATCCATGTTTCAAGAGGTTTGATTTTTCAAAGATAAGGTGCTAAGTTCGATTCGATATAATTCTCAACATTCTGTTTTACCTTCAACATAGTCAACGATCTAGTTCATCAAATATTTAATTATACTTTTCATAACTTACTTTATATTTTGTCACTTGTATACTTTTTAAACTTGGTTTAAGTCTTAAACACGTCCAGAATTTTAAATATTTATTTTTTTTATTTTATTTTATTTTTCTTCGTTCTCTTTTTTAGTAAAGAAATTGTAAGAATTTTCTTTTGAATCCTAAGTTGCAATAAAAAATGTGAAGAGTTTAAATATTTTTATGTACCTTCTTGTAAGATATTCAGAATCGTTTTCTCTCTCGCCTATGAGAATCTGAATTTTTCATATTTTTATTTAAACTATTTTGATACGCATTTTTGGCGCTTCTGGACGTGTTTAAGACATTATACATTTATGGCTGTTTGATTTCTAAAATTTCGTCTCTAATTTCTTTTATTGATTCACGCTTGAGTGAAGTTTATAATAATTATCTAATAATTTACTATTAATGGGGTTTTATTGGGGATTAAAAATTTTAACATACACTGAAAAAAAAATATTGTTGAACCAATTATATATGCAATCATATAGTGCCAAGAGGATATTTTATTGAGTAGAATAAAAATCTTTTGAGTAAAATATTTAGTGATTGATTTAACAATTATTTTGACAAACTAAATAATTATTTCATCGAACTGACTAAATATCCTCTTGGCACTATATGATTGCATATTTAATTGGTTCAACAACATTTTTTTCTCAGTGTATAATTGAAGAAATTCGTAATTTCTTTCTATATTAGTAAATGAGTAAACAATATATTTACGTACTAGCTTAAACAGAATATTATAGCTTGAATATAAAATAATCATCCAAATTATGTTCGACTCCTCGGGTCATTCAATTTTCAAAGGACATTATTTTCTCTGATTTAATAAACTAAGCCGTAAAGAATTGAGAGTAATTTTATAAACAAGTTGGAAATACATTTATGTATTCAACAATGAGACTTCTAATCCATAAAATAGTGGCAGCTCGAATTACGAGAAAAATAATTTTTTCGTTCGGTAAAAACTGGTACTTCACAACATGTCTTCAATGTAAAGAAAGACTGACTTGGAGACTCTTTCTAAGAGTTCATTAGTTTTTAAGCTCATTTTATGTATATTGTGTAAACATAAAAATAGATATTTTTTTCGTTCCGTCATTTTATGGTTTGTTTTTAACCAATGTGAATTTTTCTACATTGATGTTTTAAAAATAATTATAATTGTGTAATAAATAATTAACAACGAGAGTGTTTATATCAAATTAATATCAGATATTAAAGTACAAAACTCATTTCTACAGAGCATTTACTTGATTGCCTTCATAAAAATATTTAGTATACATAACGACATAAAGAAGCGGAACTAAAAAAATAGTTAAATATGATTATACAGGTGCTATTAATAATAGTCAAAAGTCCCACTATTTACCCCAAATCAATGTATATACTCCGTATATATTACCAAAAGAACAATCGAAGTTACTGTTAATTTTTCTACAATTTTATATTGTAACATACAAGTTGAGAGAAATCAACTAAATACGTTATATGACTAAACAACTGTTTACTAAACAGTAAATCAGTGTTAAAGAAACGTATTCTTGTCAGTGTGAACATCAATTATTACGAAATTATAAGTGTTGTAATGTTGATTGCAGTGAATGAAAATAATAAAATCTTTATCAATAATTAAGTTAAAATTTCTTTATTTACACATATTGTAAAAGCCAAATACATTTATTCGACTGGCTTTCCTCTTCCAAAACCTCCTCTGAATTCAACATCGGCAGAACCAGCACCAACTTCAGTTTTCTTCTCGGAGCTAGGGGGTCCACCAGTTCTACGATAACCAGCTCTGTCTTCGGTAGGTCGTGATGATTCTGTTCTGGCTGTTGATTTCGGTCTGGGCTCTGAGCGTTGTTGTCTTTTGAGTGTGGATGGGACAATTTCTGGAGGTAAGTGAAGGTAAGATCTCAGATATTCAATACCCTCGTTGGTCAAAGCCCAATAGTAATGACGCCAGGCAAATTGTTCCTTTACATAACCTCTGGATTTCAAAGACTGAAAAATGAATTACATTAGTATTGGTAATTGTCTATGTTTATATTCTCAATCATGGCTCACTTTCCAAGTGTAAATTGCAATGTGAATTACATATCTATAATAAATATCGCAATTTAAATTCTTAAACTAAGCCATGGCTGGAATATAAACAATATTCAAATGCCGTCAGATTTTGCGAGCTCAGTATTATATAGAAGGATTAACGCAAATATATTTGCCGTACTTGCATAGCCTTGATAACGTGTAGATTGGGAATTGTTTCCAACTCCTTCTCTGGATGATTCGGTGCATGGAAGTCCTTTTTGGCGACCATGACACCTTCTTTGAAGAGGTATTCATAGATAGCGACACGATTCTTCTTGGGCATCAACATCTTGAAATTAAGACAAAAATAATTAGTCAGTCGAGAAATAAATAGAAAAATTTGATTACTAAATAAACCCAGCTACTCAATGTAGTAAATACCCAATTATGTATACTTATTTAGACAATTTAATGCACAAATGGAATGTAAGTATTATAATATAACTTAAATATACACAGTCATCACTAATGTCAGCCAAATAAGCACAAGCATAAAACACTTTTGAGGTTATACGTCATTATACAACTTCAAAGAAAAATTACTAATTCAAATGAAAAATTTCATGATATACTCAGAAAACTGCTTATTTTGATAAAACGATCAATCCATTTCAATTTATACACAATTTATTCATCACTCATCGAATGAACGCTTAAAAGTTGAGTTGCAAGGGTAACACATGTTGCTTTTGTAGAATATATGAGAAAGTCGGCATTTATAACCCATTATATTTTTAGAAAATTATATCATACGAATAAATTGATAAAATGATATTGAAAATATTTAAATAAATATTTATATGTACGCAATACAAGTTTAAAAGTAGGGAAACTTTTCGTACCTTGCGGCTCTTCTGTTACTTTGGGGCAAAAGGAATCTATAAACAGCGAAAAGACTGAGAAGTACCCCTAGAAGGAATTTGTTCTCCAGCCGATAAGCGCCATCTTCTGCACTTTCATTTGCGCGAGAATTGAACTTACTTAAGCCGACAATCAATCAAAAATGGACTTAAAATTATACCATTCGTTTGGTGGTCGTTTGGTAGTCTATTTATATCCTTCGATAGTCAATTCATTAGCTGTAATTAGCATTTCAAGAAAATACTATAATTTTAGCTGTCAAAAATTGACCGAACGCGAAAAACTTATATATAGATTTATATTAATCGATAGGAAATTGTTTGGTGGTTCCAAATTCATGAGGATTCTTGTTTGGTGGTCTCTAATTAGAGAGTAATTAACAAAAAACTAAATTAACCCTAGTAACTTTTGGAATTTGGACAAAAACAGATAAAATTTATTTAAATAAATGCTGCTGATCAATCAAATTCACGAATAGATAGAAAATCGTCTGGTTATTAAAATTATATGTTTTTCATGGTTTGGTGGTACTTAATTAACATTGTTATTAACAAAAAGCTGATTTCACCTAGGGACTAATATCATGGTAATTTTTCGAAATACTAACTACAGCTAATTAGTATAAATCTAGCAAATGATATAAATGAACTACCGAACTCTATCAAACAACCACGAAATGATTAGTAAAATTTTCAATCTATATTTTATTAAAATTATCGGCTAAATACATGAATTAAGATGTCTACCATACCGACTTAGGTATTCTGATAATTTACCAACAGCAGATTTCCCATTTCTAATTCCGCCAAAGTATGAATTGCACTAAAGTGCGCTCCAGTACTGTCAGGTGGCGCTGAATTTCAAGTTTTCTTACTTATCGACATATGACATCGATTTCAAAATGATTAAATTAATATTTTTTTAATTATTAATTGAGATTCTGGCCTGCAAAGTATAACGATTTAACTTTTTCGAATGAAATGTAATTTTTTACCGACTGCCTCGTAATTTAAACTTTTCGTCCCGGTTTAGTGGGCGTAAAATCACACATTTCGTCCCTCGTTATTTTTCCGTCCGCTGAAACGGGCGAATAAAGCAGTAATCGATAAAATAAACGTTAGATTCGATTTACATATTCCGCTGGCAAGTGTATCGCTCGGATTGAATTTATTGTTTCGTGTTTTTGAGAGAAGAGTGGGAAAATTTATGCGAAACGCGCGCTCTATTCGCAGACGCGCGATCCTGGCAGTAACAAATCTACATAATGTTCGGGGAATTCGGTGCCGCGGCAGCTATCGATCCTCGTGCGAGAGCGTACGCCACGTGCGCGCGCGAAAGTAACGCGCGAATTCGCGAAGGACGACGAGCGGAAAGACGCGTCATTACTCAAATTCTCATTAGCACGCCTCGAACCGAGTTAACCCGACGAGTTTACTAATTAACGCGAGACGCGCGCCCGCGCGCTATGCCCGACTGGTGGTCCCTTAATATCGGAAGACGCGACAGTAGAATATATCGCTACCGGTTTTCATTAGCGAGAAGTGACAAATGCTCGATCGACGTGGTCGATTCACTCGCGGTTTTCGGATCGATTTGTATTCTTCTTTGTGACATTCCCTTTCAAAATTTCATTAACTATCACCGAAAACTACTATAATATATAGAAATAAAATTAGCATCCGAGAAGCACGAATTTCAGATTCTGATTTGAATTTTTTTTTAATTTTGTGATCAGAATATTTTTATTTAAGGGGCTATTTTGACCTGAAGACTAAAATTTCAGGCATTTTTTAACACAAAAAAACCATTTGTTTTATTTATCTTGCACACGAGCAGTGCGAATTGAATTTTAGAATTGTTCTGGTTCGAATTTTCTAAAAATCGATTTTCTTTATCTATATTTATCGTACGAAAATAGTCTTATTTGTTGATCCACGTGGGTATTCATTTACTCGTCATCCTATTTATATAATATACTAATTACAAATAGATTTTTTACCTAAAATGAGTAGCTTGAAACAATTATTTTTATTGAATATTTTATTTTCGATAAAAATGAAAATTTTCAACAAATATTATTATCGATTGAATTTATTTGTTCTTGGTCGAAATACAGCATTTTAAAAATGAAAACTGACTCAGTTCTTTTTAGGAGTATATCCTTCATTGTGTATTCATTGTACAATATGCAACGTCTAGTTTTTCGTCGTAAAAGATCTAAAAATGCAAAAACAGCCCGATGCATCCGCGAACATTGAAATTCCAAAATTCGAGCTACGCGAAAAGCTCATATCGTGGCACGGGGGAGATATTTTTTTTCCTCGCTCGCTGTAGGATCGTTGCGGCGTCAGTGGCGTGTATACGAGGTCGTAAAGTTCGCGCCGGCGAAGCATTCGCGAGAATAGAGTATTGGTTTCCAAATATCCTATACTCGTAAAACGGACTTAATGCAGTCCCTCGCTCCGCTATCTCTTTCTCTTTCCGTCCCGCGTCGTCTTTATCTGTCGCTCGACATTATCGATCCGCGGTTCGATATCGTCGTCGGTGTGCGTATACGTCAACTCGTGCTATCTTTACATGTCTCCCATATGAGCATCTTCGCGTGTTGGAATGTAGATTGCCGATATATCTCGTAAAGTTCGGCTTTTTCGCGTTTCCCGCCGCGCCGCTGGGAAGGAAGTCGAATACGGAATAACATCGCGAGTCTGCTGTTTCATGCAACTTTTTTTTTCTCTCTTTCTCCCCGAGATAAATCTCCGTATACACATTTTCCGTTTCCGTATAAAAATTTCATCTGGATATTCAGTCGCCCGGCCGTTGTAAATATTCACGGTAATTCTTGAACTTTGCCGTGAAAAAGGAACCTCGAGATATCCTCGATAATATATTGTGTACAGATATTCAGATTTTATTTTAAAAACTTGAAACAACTCTTTCGAATTTTTTGCATTCCCCAAGATTTATTTGACTGGAATTCACTTTAAGCAGTTTGGAGAACGTTTGGTTACTCTTGTACAGCCGTACAGTGAAAAAAATAATTTTCTAAACCAATTGGATATGCATTCCTGTATTGCAACACGCGCATCGCATATCTCGAGGATGAAGAGAAATAATTTCGAAGATAATTAGTTGTTTTACATAAAAAATTTCTTGTCTTAATTTAAGTTTTTTATATTTCTCTTCAAATAAGATTAATGGTTTTTTCAAGAATCTTGTATTTTTATTTCAATTGAGATTCTTTAACCAAGAATTTATCAACTCAAAAAGAAACTCAAAAAAGCATAGTTAGAAAATCCTACCTACATTCAAGAGAAAGTTGATCTAAAACAAAGCAAATACATGTGTCATGTTTTGCAACTCGAAAATACTTTGACGAAGAATAAAACTCTAACCCGAAGAATTTCCTGCTCTTCATCTAAGAATTATTGATTCAAGTGTCTAGAATTAAGAGGAGTAAATATCTTGAATCAATTTTGAAGAGATGATTTTTCTTGAATCAAGATAGTTGTCCTACATCAGCGCACGTGTTGTATTTTGTATATTACACACGATACATCCGAGAGTGGTTCGAGGAGGGAGCCCTCTTCGAGAATCATCAATAGAGGGGCTAAGAAATGAGTCCGTGTCTGGGTACTCGGAATGACGAATTCGCAATTTCGTCTGAAAGCGCTGTGAAATATACGGTCTCGTGTGTGTATGCGGTGTGTGTTTTCACACGGGTGTGCGTCGTCGGGGGAGCATAACCGTTACTCGAAAAAAGGATCGGCCGTACGTTAAACATCAGCGTTGGAAAGCTCGGGACTAGAGGAGCTCTTCTCTCGGTGCTCTAACAAATCGCTAGAGAAACCTGCCTGCGTTTACCAGAGGCGATCGCGCAGATGATGTTTTTCGTATCGTGACTCGGCGCTCGGCTTAGAAATTCTCTACCTTGATTCGCCATCTTTTTTCACTCTCTCTCACTCTCTCTCTCTACACTCTCGCGGCTGTATGCGCCTTAAGCCCCGTCTCGCTTCTTTCCGCCGTGCGAATGATTAACGATCGCCGAGCGGTGAAAGAAAATAGAACGGTTGAGGGTTGTACACCGCAGTTCAAAGTTTCCAAACGGTAGTAACGGTAAATAATATTTCCAGAAACGTTAAGTGAATGAAGAAGATGGTAAAACAAACAAACATATAAATTTTAAAAGGGTTGCACCTTGCCAGACTGAAAATAAACATTTTCGACGGAATTATTGTATACACGAAATCATTCTTATTTTACACATATTGGTACTAATAATTTGATGAATATTTTATGAGGAAGGGGAAATATTGAATATAGTGGAAGTATAAACTATCAAATAAACTTTTAAACAATTTTGCTTTTTCACGGATATTTTTATTTCGAATAAAACACGATTTTCCAATTTCTTAATCTTAATTTTGTATTCTACTTGCCACTTGACCAAGGCCAGGGTACCCACAAAATACTTGGGCCGGGAAACTTTTAGGCCATCCTGTACACTCGGGAAAATCCGCGACTGAAATTTTCCCGGTTTTCGCGTGCTACTGACGTGTTTCCGCCGTGTTTGCCGGACTATTAATGCAACGGGCCGCGTCGAATAATAACGATATAAATCATCCGGGAACGAGTTAGCGAGAGAGAGGAAGCTTGGCTACGGCGCGGGTGCGCGCCTTCGATTTATATCGCCAGCTTATATTGCCGCTTTTTGTTGCTACAATGTACGTCTCGCAAGAGAGAAAGAGGGAGAGAGAGAGAGAGAGAGAGAGAGAGAGAGAGAGAGAGAGACCAGAGCTTGCAAAGCTTAATGCGTTTCGTCGATCGTCAACGGAATCGCGATGAGGTCGCGTGGACGGTTCGTATTTTCGTTCCCTTTTTTGCGAGAAGAAAGCAAAATCTCTTACCGAGAACCTCCCTTACCAGACCGGCACGAGCAGAAGAAAAATTGCATCTTTCTCTTCCACTTTCTTTCGAACGATTATTTCGCGCATTTCCCGTTCGTATGAAAACAATTCGCGTACGAAAGTGTTCCGACGTGGAAAATAATTTTGCTTCAAGCTAGTTTATCGAGAGTAGAAATGAAGTGTATAAAAACGGGGTTTAAAGGAGTTCGCAAAAATGGAAGAACATATTGTAAATATAAAAATTCCGAATGTAAAATAAATAATAAGAAAAATAATAATATGAAATTTTTCATACGTTTTGAACATCTGATTTTTAATTCATTAGTAAGAACATGGCTTGAAATTGACTAATATATGATCATTATGAACAATAATTAATTTTATCGATTTAAATATTCATTTCTATATTTTCACATAAATATCAAGTAGGTAACTTCGCAAAATTTTTGGTTCCTGTAGCTTAATTTGCTATTGTTCGCGACAATCTGTATGGAAGCAAGACTGGAACTCGAGTTCCCTTTTAACATTATGAACGTCCTGGAGTCTAAGAATATAATCATATCGTAAAAGCGAATAGGAATATAGTAGCCAGTCAACACTTTCGCCGTAAGCCTGGTACGGATTTCGAGAAGTCAATTTAGCTTAACGCTTCATTTCGTTTCACTTTTCCAGCCGTCGTTAGTTTTTATACGCGCCTACTCGGGCCGCGATATGGATAATATACGCGGCTCTTGTCGATAAACGGGATAAAAAATAGGACGTTTGGCGGAGAAAGAAAAAAATGTTCGATGCCGTTTGCATGCCGAACAATATCGAAAGGCCCGTTTCGCTTCCGCTGGTCAGGACGTTCCGCCAACACTTGAGATAACCTCAAATTGATGTTCCACTGGTACGGCGCCATCGTCACAGGAACCAGCCCATTAATCATTGCGCTCCCGTGTTAACTTCACCCTCAAAACACACTCGACTCTCGGCTCCAGTTCATGACCCGTCGCTATTCAGATTCGTCCATACACAGTGTCCGCATCGAGAATAAGCTCCACCTCTTGCGAACCTTGTCTGAATCATCTCGCCGGATTAGATAGTCGATTCATCCCTTGGTCTATTTGATCACCGAGTTCTTTGTAAAACGAATTAAACAAACACACTGAGAAAAATATGTTGAACCAATTATTATCTTATACTGCTGAAAGGATATTTCATTGGGTAAAAAGGAAAATTTTGAGCGAGTATCGATTTAACAAAATATTAGACTGAAAGATTATTTTATTAAGCTGTCAAAAATTGTCTTGGTAGTATAGAAATGCATATTTCATTGGTTTGACAAATGTTTTTCTTAGTGAATTTTTTTTACTCATTTCATGCAGTACTAAATATTAGAAAATTTTCGTCGTTCTTTATTTGAAGCGAACTTCTGAGTGGGACTCTGTACGAGATTCTCTCTGATACATTTTGAAACATTTTATCTTGTAAATTTTTCAGTTGTTTGTCTAGTTAATTTTTTAGTACTTTTTGCGAAAAGAAAAAGAATTTTTGATATAAGGATTAAAACAAGCATTGCTCATTCTTTAAAATTGACTTTGTTGTAAATCTTATTTACAATGAAAATAAAATGCTACTTATATCAGTTATCTTAAATTTTTTTCTGTATACATACATATACGGTAAATTTAAATTATAATCTCTAACTAAAGTATATTTTCTCCGTTATCGAGAAATTTCGCAATCCCGAGACTGTCGGTTCATGCGTAATATTTGAAACTTGTCTGATATTCAATTTCCAGGCACTTTTTTTCAAAGCTCGAAAGGGTTGGTCCGCTTGAAAATCATTAGACAGGGGTTTGCTCCGGTACCACTGATAATGGTGCTCCGTTAGCTGTGACATTGCGGAAGGAAGATAGCGGAGCGCCACTCTTTACCGTCGACATCGAGGGTCGTGAAGGAGAAAGAGGAGTGTAACGGACCCTCTTTTCCCACCACAAGCCCACCCTTCCACCATCGCTCGAGATAAAACGTACAGCCGCCATCAAAGTATTCCGTCCTCTCACTTTACAACACGTTCGTTTTAAGCGTTTCAAACGTCATCCAGCCGCTACTGAGTGAGCTCGATTCTTACGATTCCTCAATGCTTTTTAATGGCTACCGAAATGGATCATTGCAAAATTCAAGCCAGCTCTTTTATCCTTTCTCGCTCTTTTTTGCGCATTCTCTCTGTCTACCTCTCTCTACCCCAACGAGTAATTACCGTCTCTGTCGTTAGACAAAGGCGGTATGTAAATATAAAATATATCGTAACACGGTCCACTGCAATTTTAACGTGTGTAGTTTGCGACATTCTGTAAAAGTTGGCTGTAAACCAAGTAGATATTCATAATGTACTTGTAGAATTCTAGCTGTTCTTGCAGAGATATATATTCTATATCCATCAGAGAGATCTTAGGGTTGTACGAGAGGATCCGGGAAGGGGAATCACATAAGCTCGGCGGAGAATGCTAATCAATTGGGGTTGCATAATTCATGGCCTCGGTTTCACCCACGTGGGCCTGCATCGAATTTACCGAGTGTTTGTACCGTGTCATAACAATGGCATTACGACCAAGTTTTGCGGAGCTCCAACTGCGATTCACTCTGTACCTACATTTTAGAACATAATGCTCCAAAAAATCTCACTGAAAAAAGTAGAAGCTGGTATTTTCTCTTAGTTGATGTCGGATTATATTAACAACGATGTATAATCTACAAGTACAAAAATAAGTTTACAATCTTACTTGTTGAGATTATATACTTGATAGGCTTGTAAATGTTCATAACTATTTGCAAAAGTTATCAAAATGTTGTTTGAAATCATAATTTTTTTTTCAGTACATCACGAAATAAACAACCAATTGCTATCCGTATTATTTCATTCGGTGATATTAGCGGTAAAATTTCTGTAATCCCTTCTCCGGTCGCCGGTTTTTCGCAAATAAATCTGTTTCGCGGTC
Organism: Goniozus legneri; assembly: GCA_003055095.1. Taxonomy (NCBI): domain Eukaryota; kingdom Metazoa; phylum Arthropoda; class Insecta; order Hymenoptera; family Bethylidae; genus Goniozus; species Goniozus legneri. The sequence goes on from NCVS01002096.1 coordinate 155,787, forward strand.
AGGTTTCGCTTTCATCTGCTCGCAAGGAGGGGGTGAGAAAGAGGGTGGATAATGGCTGTATTCCCAAACGGCTAGCTCCCTGCAGAAGCGGCTCCGAGTACGAGAGAGCAAGGGCAAAGAGATTTTCGCAAACGACAAGAGAGAAAGAGATATCGCGTTCGTTCTACCGGAGCCCTCACTCTTTTACACCAGATATACGAAGATGATCAAAGGATTTCGCGTTGTCCACGTACGAACGTATATTTCCGAGTCTCTTAGATACGAGTGAAATTTTAAATAAAAAATCGTCCACCATTCTCCTTTTACGGTTTTTCGTATCTTCGAATTTTTATTTTATTAGTCTTTTCCCTCGGAAGAGAGAGGAAAATAATTTTGGAACACAAGCACCCTGTAAGCGTAGAAAAGGCGTGAGAGTCTCCATTCACCCCCCTGAGAGCACCAGGCTATTTCGTTTCTTATACTTGTGAAAACACTCGGCCGCGCTCGTGGGAACTACGATTGGTACAGCTTCGGGAAATTCAAATAGCCGCGTTGTGCCGTCTCTCTGCACTCTTCAGGACGAATTTGCACTCTTGTGAATGCGAACCGAGCTGAATAATCAACCGAGTACAGTGAGTTACCAAAAGTCAATTTTAGGAAATAAGAGGAGAAATTGGTCTCGGAATCAAAGCAATTGCAATTACTCGATAAAAAAGATGTATCATATGTTGAAAAAATCTTGCTGTCAAAAATTTTGAGCTGATTATTTTTTATACAATTATTGATTCAATATGTAAGATTTGTTATTGTCTTTACGAAATGGATATTTTTGTTAAATTAACACATGTATTTCTGTTCTACAAATTACATATTATTTACAAAAAAATGAAAATGTACAATTTAACACAGCTGATCTTTTTATTTTTTCATATTTTAACATGATTATGTCACTTTAATAAATTTTAATGTAGAATTTTTGTAATAAGAGGAAAAATTTATAAATTTATCTTATCATTCTATTCATACATGATTCACCATTAGAAGATAGAGGGGTTAAAATACGAATCTTTTTGGGCCGATTCCTCTAGAGTTTTTGGCGAACCAATGTAATATAAATAAATCGTAAAACCGGGGGGTGTATTTTGGGCAGATGGCGTCTGACACCACAGCGACTCGTCCGCGGTCGAGAAATGGGTCGGGGATAATCCCATGGGCGTTGACGGCGGCCCAAAAGATATATATGACACCCGTCGTAGCCCACTTCAGTTCGTATTTGTTTTTGGCTAACAAGTATCCTCGCTACGTATCCGGAATATATCCTTCGAACCCTCTTTCCGATATATCCCGTCTATGGATTCTAGAATCCTTGTTGTTGCCCAACGACTTCCGCGTTTCCACAGATTTTATGCTCAATTATAACGCGGATGCGGCACCGTTAATTGCGGTAACCCGAGGATTAATGTGAGAACCGGCCACCGTGAGTGCGCGCTTGTGCGCCAGCGGGCGAATTAACGCGCGCACAGCCCTGTCGAATGCGCAAACAGTATAGATTACAGGCCAGGTAATAAGTAAACGTCATAATGCGGTCATTTGTATACGGTAATAGGCCGATTGGAATATGTAACCAGCGGCCTGTATGCATACGAACCAAAGACTACCAAAAGTAGAATTGGCAAATTAATTAGTAGTTAGGGGGAATGAAGCTTTTATGCGTGAAGAAGCTCGATAAGATTTTTAGTGAGGTGATTGAATGAATTTTTTTAAGTAGAAAAGATTAATATTTATCTTTCGGTCATCGCTATTGCCAAATGATTGTAATTTTGTATCTTTTATATAGTACATCGCATAAAAAAAAAATGAATAAATGTGTGTTAAACTTTCTGAAGAGACTAACATGAAAATCAAATTAAACATTCTTTATTTTTCTGATAACAGGTTTTCGAGAAGTCTTCATATTTTATAACATGTAAAATAAATCTTACAATCCCCCTTACATTCTATTCTTAAAAATAAAATATGAAAAACGATCGAACAATTAGAGTGAAAATAATTAAACTCTAATAAAATCTACCTAGATTTCAATTTTCGGTTATTCGTGATAAATGACTTTATTGACTTCTAGAGATGGAACTATTAAAGTCCAATGACAATATACGGAGGTGAAGGAAGAGCGTGCGAGGTCTCTCACGCATTCGCGGTCGAGCTATTAAACCGAATTTCGGCAACGGGGTCGTTAAAATTAACGACTCGAACGTCATGCAGAACGCATTTTTGGGCCCTCCGTTGTGCGCGTCGTTCGAAGGGTGCATCGACGCGAATGGAAGCTAACGTACGCTATATACGTACAAACGAAGTTCGTCCAAGTTCTGTCAGAGTCGACTCGTGTCGGCACCGTCCCTTTGTTTTGCACTCGCGAAGGCAATAAAACCTTATTATACCGGAGTGGAATTTCAATGGCGCGTGACGTTGCGTTTGGGTGTGAGAAAGTCGAGCGTTTAGATGTTAGACGTTCGTGTACGTAAGAACGCGAGAGAGAGAGAGAGAGAGAGAGAGCGGGAGAGGGAGGGGGTGAAAGAGGGGTAAGAGGTGATCGATGGGGACATACGTCAACGCTGACGGAACGGACGGCACGTTGACGCGAGCGGGCTCGCTTCCGAGGACGAGGAATAGGATGAGCGAGTGGCGAGGAAATACCTCGCGCTCGCTCGCGAAACGGCTGTGCCAGGTGGCTGCCAAGAGACAACACGGGCTGAACGAGAGAGAGCGCTACCTCGCGTGAATACAAATTACCGCGACGGGCGAACTCGTACCGCCTCCTTCCTCGGCCACCTCGGCCAATCACTGTTTTCGCTTACCTCGACATTCGCGGAGACACCGTTTTTACGTCACGCACATTTGTCTTTTTTCTTTTGCTTGTACTCGTCGAATTTCAAGATCTGTCTATCGTCAATTTCAATTATCGGTGAATTAATTCGACAGGCGTCGAGCGCTTCGAACCCGAATCGAAAAATGAGATCTTTGTCATTTTATGGCAGAAACTCTTTAACCTCAGATCTTAATTCTTTAAATATGGAAATGTCGATAAAATTATGTTATTTTAGCCTGATTTTGTTTTACAGTCCTAAAAAAATTGAGGGACACTCGTCATTCTCATACCGTTATAATTTGATTAAAAGCGATTGAATAAAATCGATCAGGTGATTTAGCTGAGATACAGCCATTTCAAAATGATGCGACTGCTTCTTTAATTTTTTTAATATAAATGTATTTATTAAAACGACTAACTATGTATTTCTCAAAAGAAGGGTATAATAAGTACTACCAGGTACTGATTTGATTATTGGTCAGCAGATTTTAACCAGATCAAAATGTATAATCTTAATGTTTTACCCTTTCTTTAGGTTTTAATCAAGTTACATTTTTCAACTCGATATAAAGACTGAAGAAACATCTTATTCTTCGACTCTATAAATTTGATAGAATAAAAGGAAGTAGCGTATGAATATTTTCAGAGCGGAGTAGGAGATGGGGGGGTTGAAGTCGAGGTTTTTAAACGCGGCGCGGTTTTATTGCGACGAGTGACCCACCCTCGTTCCCTTTCACGCCGGCCGAATCGTGTTTCGGGCTCGTAATACTGGATTATACCACTCGGCATTGTACGATCGGTTCGCTCTCGATGTAAAAACCGATATATGTATACGAAGCCCGAATCGTGTGCACGCGAAATTAACGAAGAGGCATCGAAAACGTGCGGCCGGTGCCGATTAGCGGAGCCGATCGGCGCGTGACTCGGTAAAAGGAGGCAATATCGAGAGGGGGGTAGGCAGAATTTCGCAATCGCGTCATAAATCAGTGCGCTAATCCGACAAATCCGTCGCTAATACGTCGAGAGAAGCTCGTGCCCAGTTCTCTCTCTCTCTCTCTCTCTCTATCTACATCGTAAACTCGATTGTTCTCGGCGTATTGTTCGCGCCAATCGTCATCCGTTTGACCCAACACAGGCATATGCCCGTATTGATATCCTATATATATATATATTGCTTCTTACTCGTGTGTCAAACGTCCTACCACCGGTTCCCCGATTTTAATGGTTTGTTTAATGCGACATTAGAAATTTGTTTCCGCCGACAGCTGCCTACTCTCTCGCTCGCTCTTCCGCTATTGTACTCGGTACAATGGAAACGCCTCGAATTCCCCGCGGTAGCCGAACGACGACTAGCGGCTGAGTAAGAGCGAAACGGCGAATTTCAGGATAAATGCCCCGATCCGAGGTCCAACGTAACCAACCCTCCTGCGCCTCCCACTCTCGACAAACACGGACTGCGCACCCACGTCGGCTCAGTTTCAGAGCGTGGAATTCGCTCGGTATCTGTGTTCGATAATTTAAAACGATTTTTCTTCTCTCCGCCCTTGGAATATTCTACCCCAGAAGTTTCAATTTGTAATTTGAGAAATTCGACAATTCGAATTGTAGCTGCGCGATACAAATTCTGAATGGCAAAGTGAAATTTACAAATTTCGGGGTGCACACCATAATTTATAATAAAATAAAAATTGTCGTCATTTATGTTGGTAATTTGAATTAAGTTCTACTATTTTTAACATATTTATTTGTTTATTCGTTCACTGAAAGATTTTTCAATTTTTATGTAATCTACACGTATTGATAAAAAAATGATAGTTTTTTTTTAATTACGCAAAATCTATACGTCAGATCTCCAAAGAAAAAAATTTGTATTTTTCAGCGACGAATAACTGAAAAATTTAATTTAACAGCGATCGAGATAAATTGAAACACAGTGAGCTTGCATGTATGACAATCTCGACTTTGAAAACGAAAGTCGCTATTACGCTCACTTGTATTAATTCAATCGACTCGCATACTTTACGAAGGATTATATTTTTGTCTTGGTAGGCGGCTTATCGTAACTCCGCGAGGCACGAGACCTCGGATATCGTGCTAATGTGACGTTCGCGCGCACCGGCAATCCGGTAAAGGGACTCGCCGAGTCGAGGCAGTCGATGCGATTCGAGCGCGAGACAAACGACACGCGAAACGCGGTTTCGACTTGCCCGCTACGAGTACACAAGTTTTCCCTTTCCGCTATCGACCGAGGTAGCGTAACGCGATATAGCGCAAAACGGTCGTCCTGACGACCAGGAAGCCGAAAATGGAGCGGACCGTTCACGCGATTACCGCCAACTGGGCCACCCTGTGCGATTTACCAAGAATCAACCCTCTCGATAGCTCGAGTCGAAAAATAAATTCTCTGATGTATGGAGATGCCGACAAAATTACGTTCTCGTTTTGACCTAGTTTACCTAATTTGTTTCTATGTTTGGTAAAACGATGAGTTATACACTAAAAATATGATTTGCTGAATTTATTTTATATTTATTTGTATACGTTGAAATAAACATCGAGATCATTCAGCAAAGTATTAGTTTGAATTAAAGACATGTATGAATTCATTGTATTCAAAATAATTATTATTTCATAAAATAATAATAATTATTTTTAGTGTATTTATTTTACAAAAGAAGGATATAATGACTTCGTTCAGCCACTGATCTGATTATAGGTCAATTTTTATGTTAGCTGCTTTTAATCATCTTAAAATTTATGAATTTTTAAAATTTATAATCGAATCCTGTTTGCCCTCCTTCTAGATTTTAAGTGGATCTTATTTTTCAACCGGAGAAGGTTACGATTCTTATTCACCCCCAAGCAAAAATTCATCGAGCAAATGAAATAAATTATTCAAAAAAATTCAACGAGTCTGCCAACAAATTCCGAAGAAAAATTCCGAACCCTGTTGTCGAATCCAGTTACTTCTCGTTTCCTTGGTCGACTCATTCGACGGAATAAGACCTCGATATTCTACCAGGCAAACTAGCTGAAACAATTTAGGTAACGTTCGAAGCCTTGATCGAATGATACTGCAGGAGTTCGAACAACGTTCCCGATATTAAAAGCATCGTCTTCCTTTTTTACGATCTCGTTCCAAATAGGCTCTGCCGAAATGAGCATCGACGGAGGCCGTGATATAGATTTTTTTTTCTCCCTCTGCTTCCCTTTCTTATATTTCGCCGAGCGCGTTTCCTCCTACTACCCTTCGAATACACGAGTTTCATGCGCCCCATACCTCCCTTTTTTTACGCGCTATCTCACGGAAGTTGCGGGATAATATTTCTCGTGTTTAATAGTGATTCGGGTCTTTTTTTCTCTTCATTTTCCTCGGGCTTTGTCAATTTTCGTTTTACAGCGTTTTTTTGTTGCTCCTATGCCCCGCGCGAACGATCGCTCGTAAAAGGGCGTCCCTTATTTTCAAATTCCATGTCGGAATGTAAAACAAATTTGTAGATTTCTCGAGAGCATGATCCTTATTTAAATTTCATAGTAAGTGCTTTCCATTGTTCGCGGAGAAAGCAAATGACGAATAATCTCGACAAATTAGAATTTCAAAAGAATCGCTTTCTTCGGTTCCGCCTAGAGAAAGTAATTAATAAGTAAGCAATACGTGGAAACGCGGGAGCGATAAATGTGTATCGGAACCGGATCGACCGGGAACGTATCTCTCTCCTCGATCTTGATTTAAAGGGTACAGTCATACGGGATGCATTGACCCGAGTTAGGCCGTCTAACGAGTTGTCAATGAATTAATTGATGTATGTAAATTGGAAAGAGAGCCCAAACTGTTGAACGTACGGACACTCTAAGCGGAGTATATCTGCGCCAGGCGCGTTTTAATCTCCAATATAAGCGTTCGCCGATCCTCGCTCGAGATAAAGAAGCTCGAGGGCCTGCGGACTGTGATTATCGACGCGAGATGCCATATAAAACACGGTCGAAAAACTCGCGTCTCGCGTGTCATATCGGGTATTTTCATCTGGCCGAGAGCGATGCAATTATGCGAGACATGTTCGAGTCGGATACGTAGGCCTTTTTGCTTTCGATCTTTAATTATGTTATCCCGCGAGAGGTGATAAATGCGGGAGACACGACAAAATGTTGTGTCTCTCGTACGTACCAGCTGTCTCCGATTTGCAGCCTATGCAAATTAAACACATTCGTCTTGCTTTACACGGCTATAAATTGAACGCTCGTTAGAATATTATTTCCTTCCTATTGGATGTGACAATTTGCCTGCCTTTTTACCTGTCGATTATATTGCACGGCTATCTCTTATCGGGCGTGCATTAGCTAATTTCTCCCGACCTGACACTCCAACGCTGAGAATAAAAATTGGTTGTACTCACTTGATATTTATTTTTATACGTTTAAATAAATATCAGGATTATATTGAATAAAATATATGAATATTTATCTTTATATTTACGGAAAAATATTGAGTAGCTTCGACAAATTTTTATTTTTAATTTATTTTATATTTATTTGAATGTACGCAAACAACAAAAAAACAAAAGATTTTTATTCTCAGTGTACAACTTCAATTATGTGTTATAGAAAGTTCATTCCCTCGAAGAAAAGAAAGCCTCTACCACTCACGGGAATATATATAATTTTTATATTCACCCTATCCGCCCTGTTCGCCATTCGATATTCGAAATCTGTTCCTCAGATGTTGTTCTTGCTCGGTAATCGTATACCTTCTCTGCGTTGAAACCCCACTCCATACAACGCACTCCAAATGGTCCCCATTAGACGTCGGAAAAAGCCAAGAATACTTTATGGAGCAATTTTCGATATTGCGGAATAATCGATGACAAGCCCAGCGTCGAATCGAATTTGCGAGGTGTCGCGTGCCTGAATATGATCGATCCTCGCTGACTATGACGAATCGAGCATCGGCTATATGAAAATTACGACGGTCTTTATAAACGCGCGCGCATTTTAACGCGACGCGTGTACTCACCTTGATGAGACAATGAATTCAAGATCACGTCTCTCCACGGAGCGGAGAGAGAGCCAACTTGGAGCCGAGTTTACGAAATTAAGTAATTTATATTTATGTATTCACCGAGTGTAACGAGATAGGCTGGGTGGCTCCTTGTTCGCGCCGTTTGTAAAACGCGCTCAAGAGAGAAGGTGCGAGGCATCGCGAACGTGTTTACCGTAGAGAGTAACGAAATTCGCGCGAGTCTGAGGGCGAGAACTCGTCGCGTGCTTTAATCGCACGTTATTGATACTCGGGTATCGACTACCGCCTTCTAATCTCGATCAATTATTAACAAAATTGATGATCCTCAACGTACACCTTACACGATAAAAATTTATTTAATTTATTCGTATTCGAACGTATTCTCGAATACGTTCTTTTTTTCTTTAGTCCTAATAAATTACACTGAAATAAATTCACTTGAGTCAATTGATCGAATTATTCGGTTGGTAAAATTGTTTATTTTCTAATGTAGGGAGACTCCGCTTAGAGCTTCACCTGTACGTGGAGCAATTAGAGTTTGGTCTTGGTTTTTTCTCTTCTTGGATGAGCAAAATATCCGTAAATTGGCCGGTATCGCGGTCCCATGGGCGAGCCATCCTAGGGGTCATCGATGTAGGGAATTTCGCCCTCGTTCGTCACACCGTGACATCTTCACCCCATCCCTTATACGTTATAACGGAGAAAAAGAGTGCTCGGTGGAACACAGCCGTGTCCCCTGGGGAACGCAGAAATACCCTGTCATCTCCTCGTTTTCTCGCACGTCCCGGAACGCGTGGCGAGCGTGCACTTCCTCGCGAGCGTTAGCGCGTACGAATCGCGCCGAAATGACGTGTCAAAGAGTAAAGCCGCGGACGTAATTACTTTTGTGAGAAACGAAGGAAAAGGTGGAAGAGGAAAAGCTCAATCGGTGTCCAAACTGACTCGAATTCAATATAGACGCGGGCGCAATTTTCCTTGTCTCGAGAGAAATAGATTTCGGTTTCTTTTGTAGTTTCGATTAAATGAATTTTCCTGATATTTTTATAAATATTTATGAAAATATACTAAACGAGTCCTTTGAGGGTTTCTTTGCTTTGAATGCTGGATAAAATCGATGTAGTCGAAGAGTTGAATCGGTATCCGAGTGATGGCGCCAGCAATAGGATGATCATCAGCCTGCGATATTATTTCTCCACCAATCTAATCGTATTTATTTGAATTTTATTAAATTTCACATGAAATTCAAAATTATACATCATTAATTCTTTATGTTACACGAGAATAAAACGATAAAACCATTTTTCTATATTAATTATTATTCTAAAGTGTTTACTTGACGTCATAAAAAAATATCATACCGAATATCGATGTCGAGTTGATACACGAGATACACGAATATTCCTAACATCCCAACAGAAATGGGCCATTTATGTTCTGGCGCGGGTATGCGAAGTAAAAATAAGAAAAGAAGCGAGCCAAAAAGAAGAAGAATCGCTCAGCAGGTTCGCAGAGATAGCCTGGTTAGTCGGCCACGTTTATTTTTTCACTTGTATTTTTTCTCCTCCCTCTCTCTTCCTCTCTCGGTGCGGACAAGTCGTGTTGCGAGGAATTGGGACTATCTGGCAAGAGTCCTCCGGTTAGAAAGGATTATTTACGCAACGACGTGACGGTATACAAAGTGGGGAAAGAGCAAAGAAGGAGGAGGAATAGATAATTTAGAAATAAATATTTATTTCGATAAAATGAATGATCGTTTATTAAAATTGAATATCGGTTGAACTAAAATTCTAATTTAAACAATTATTTTATGTTGCACATTAAATATTTATTTCAACGTATGCAAATAACAATAAGTAAATTTGACAAAATATTTATTAGAAAACTTTATAAATTTTATTTTATAGTAGGTATATGCAAAATATGAGGTGGAGTCGCCAACTCTCTCTCTCTCTCTTGTCCTCGCTCACAAACATGCGTATGCAAAGTATTCAACAATCTGCACTGTCATAGGTGAACGAAAGGAGAGCCGCGTGACTTATTGTTGATACGAGACACATACTTATATACATAAGCGCGAGGACATTTTATATTTCGAACAGTAAACTCCGTAGCGTGTTCACGTAACATTAACTATTCGTCTTATCGAGCTCGTCGTCCTGTCGATGAATTATATACGCCGATCGGCGGGGCACCGATCTCGCAGTCGAGTCTCTCTTCAGTACCGAAACCGAATGTTGCGAGACGAATGCGAGAAAGCGACGACAACCGTTGAAGACGCGTAGAGAATTTTATCGAGTAGGTGAAACTAGATTTTCATTTTCTCGATGTGCGACTGTAAAATTGCTCGTGTGTGTTATTGTACAAATTGCATAAAATAATTTGTAAGAAAATGAAAGATCGGTTAATCACACTGACAAAGAATTTTTATTAAGATGAAGAGGAAAATGTTTTAAGCGAAAATATTGATTTAACAAAGCAGTTAAATTGAACGATTATTTTATCGAACTGTCAAAATATCGCTTTGGGAGTAATGGCATACAGATTTAGTTTAACTAAATTTTTTTCTCGACGCAGCTGAATTTCTCGTAAAATGTCTTAACATTTTGATAAATTCAGTTTTCGTCGATAATGGCTAGATTAGCGAATCTTTTATGTAAAAACGAAAATTGAATTTCTCGACGTTATCGATCAGATAAATTACACGCACCTCTCGAATAATAATTCGAAGTACCGTGGCGAATACTGATTGACCTGCAGCATTCATATTTATATTGGCCAATCGGCGAAGCTACTTTTCATGTTTCGCGAGTGGTGTCTTACACGTTACCTGTGGATGGGCCGTCAATAGCGAACGAGGGTAACAGGCAAGAGCCCTACGAGTACCGTGGCTAGAGATAAGCTCGGGCCATTAAACTAAATTCCCGATTCGACGGCTCGTTAGCTCGGGCGCGCGCGCACGGGAACGTCGTCGAGGAAGAGGAGAGGGAAGAGGGGAAGAAGTAAGGAGAAAAAAGAATTAGAAGAGTCTCTCATTCTCACGTATTTTCGCGCGCGAAACTTTCCGTCGTCCCTCTCGTGCCACGCTCCTAACCTCGTTGGATCGATTGTCGAGCAATCGTCCGTTGCCCCCTACTCTCTCTTCCTCTCTCCCTCATTCTCTCTCTCTCTCCTCCCTTGGCGCACTCCACCTTTCCACCCGATGCTGACAAATCGTCTCCTTGGAAAGTTTCATCGATCTCTCGCTCAAGCGCCTCCCGCCTCATTCACTCGCTCCGTATATAACCGTTCGCTTATATATACGCTCTCGATCTGTATCGATGAAGACGTACCGCTCTTCTCGCGTACGAGCCTCGCGCGGTTTAGCCACTCGCGAGAGCCACCCCGTGCGATGACGTCCCAATTTGTTCCCGCACGCTTGATTTATATCACTCGAATTGAAAGCTTCTTAAATAAAACGAGTACGTCGAATAGTTTGCACAGCTATTCGTACGGTTGGATTGTTGACGCAGTTGAATATTTTTACCGAAGAAAATGAGAGTCAGCTAAGTGGCATTTTCTCTTGGTGTGATTTGTTCATTGTAAATAACATTTCTGCAACAAAGTTTTGTTCGTTGATAATATTCACTTGAAAGGCTCGCGAACCTTCATGACTCTGTAAAAGGTATCAAAATGTTGTTGAGCATTTTCTCCTTTTAGTATTGATTCTTTACGAGGTACCTTGATATTTATTCACCTAAGAAGACTAGAAATCGAAATTAAAAATATCTTTTCCGGTTGAATAAATGTAGAGAAATATCGTTTGACTCTTATTTTGGCAATCGAAATAGTATCGGTTGGTAGCTGACTTGGTACCGAGAGTCTCTCGACCATTTCCGTACCTAATTGGGCCACGTCCGGGCGAGATGATCGATATCCACGAGCCGGGTCAGTCGCGAGCGAATGTACGGGTCGTCGAAAACAAACGGCGATCGGTAGAGAGCGAGAGAGCGAGAGAGAGAGAGAGAGAGAGAGAGAGAGAGAGAGAATATATAGTATATAGAGGCGCGGAGAGCTCGTTAACCGTGGAATCACGCGAGAGAAAAAGGGAGAAAGAGTCGGAAGATGGCAGGACGCGATACAGGGTGAGCTATATGCCCATCGCGAGGTCCCTGGAACGCTGAAAAGAAACTGGAGCTTCTGTTGTCCATTTATCAATGGGTAAAAAGGACGAGGGTGGCGAATCGTTCGCGCACTCATTCGATCCTGGAATAGTGGCTCGTTATTTATCCGTCGAGCCGGACCTCGTAATAGATCCCTCGGTTCTATAAAGTCGTGCCAGTTACTGGGTAATTGGGAAGAACGAGAACCGGAGGTATGGAAAATTGAGGCGAGCGTGAATCCGAAAGGAAGCGCAGTCTCGACTCTCGTTTCGATGGAAAACACTTTTTACCGGCTAATCGAATTACGTTATTTTTAAGACCGAGCCAATTCGATAAAGATCAAAAATGATAATGAGATAATCGATACCAGACGCGAGAATATCCAAAAATAAGTAATTACATGAATAACTAACGAATAGTTATTTATTCACGCTCCCGATCGTCCTTGCTCGTTCGGGAAACAGGACTCGACTAATTTACTCTGAATTTCGTCCGTGTGTGGTTCGCGCGAGCACCGGTATTCCTCCCTTGAAAGCAATTTCAATGATCGTTCACGCTTTTTCTTTTTACGGTGGAGTGCGTCTCTAGAGCTCCGACACTCGTAAAGTTGAAGCATTATGGACACACGGAGCAATGCACGTATTTCCCGTTCGATAAAGCATTCGCCCTCTCAGACGGCACGTACACCGTTCCTGCGACGGGGCACAGCTTCAATTTCTTGCACTTACCGATATGGCATTACGTCACGAATCAACGAGAGGAAAAGGGTCGACGATTCTCCCAAATGTAGGGTAGCAAATTTTGCATAAGTGGAACGCAAGCTTCTCGAAATTCGATGGATACGGCTCTGAGTACGAAATTAGTCAGTGAAACACTGAAAAAAAATAAGAGCCAATTAGCTAAGTAAATAACATTGCATTTTGCAACAAAGTCAATTTTGGAGAATCAATAATGACATTTTTAATTATTTTATCAAAGACTCATGATCAATGCAAACATTCACAAAGTTGATTATTGCACATTGTTATTTTGTAATGTACACAAATATACAATATATGTATGTATACCAAGTTATCCCAATTTTTTTTAGTGCATCACCTCTCGTAATTTTACTAAAGTTTCCAGATGAATCGACGAGACTGGTGCATTGTAAGAGCAACCTTACGTACCAGCCGAGGAGTGCTGCGCTCAAGCTCACCGTGCACTCGACGCGCTCGGAAACGTTGAATCAGCTATTCGCGAATTACACCCTTCGCGCATGCTACTTCACTCCAGCTCGTGCTGGATGGCAAGGCGCATTTAGCATCCGCATTCGCACGAACCTGCTGGGTACCGCGTGCATCGATCGCTCTCCAATTTTTCTTCCACGCCAGCTTCATCAAGAGCACTCCCGTGCTAATGTAATCACCGTACGATTACGGTAGAAATTCCCATGAGAGTCCGATTACCATTTCCTCTTGGCTGCTAAGAGAAACATGATTGCGTAATTTGTTCAATTTACTCTAAAAAGAAAAAAAAAAATATCCATCCGATTAATTTTTTCGGTTAATTTTCAACTCCCTGCCTCACATAGCGAAAAATATGAGAAATTTTTCCCTCTAGGGTGACGAATGATTCGCTCGTTTTAAAAAATCGCCCGAGTTTGTATTTTCCGGACGTAGAATGAATTTTTTTCCACCCCTCAGCGGAGTGCGTCTTAACGCGATTTTTCTTCTTTGTCTCGACGGTGTATGAAGACGGCGGGCGGATTAACGAGCGAGTCGGGGAAAAGAAAACACTTATCACCGGGGTCGATTGTTAATCTGCCCGAGACCTCGCAAAAAAAAGGAGACACAAAACTGCCGCAAAAGACAGAGGACATAACTCAAATACTCATTAGCGCGGTTGAAATGAACGCGACGCTGGTCGCTAATTAACGCACTCGGGAAGTATAGAGAAAGAGGGGAGGGGGGGGGGGCTTTGCACGTATAACCGCGAATCCGAGGGGGTTCAAGGAGGAGGCAGGGGGTGAGCTGTGTTTCGCTGGAGCGCGTAGTAAACCCCGCATTAATTGTTTTAATTAGCGTCGGGGCTAATGCAAGATCGACGTGGCTAATCCGGAATTCCAATGTGTTCGTTTGATGACCTCGGAAAGGTATAACCGACATCACAGCCACCGTGGTGGATGCGGCTTATCGTTTCTCGCTAAAACGTTGTAAGAGCCCGAGACGGCTTCGCGCGTAAGCCTGGTTGGGTTGAGCTTCTTTTTTCAAAGTGTTTTTTGTACCTTTTTCATATCATTAGAATATTTTTTATACATATATATGCAATTTGCATAATTAATATGAAACCTCATTTAAATTTGTTAAAATGTATTAACAATTGTATTTACAATTAATACATTATGTTGGTGGACTGGGTGTTTGCGAGGTGTGGCTTCCATAACTCATTTCTTTTTGAAAAGATGTGTTCTGAAAATTTTCCACTCTTGTTTATTCTTATTTATTTATGTTTATTTTCATACGTTCAAATAAATATTAAGTAGCTTCAATAGATTTTGATTTCTAGTCTCTCTATGCAGACGTTCTCTTTATCTTTCATTCACGTTTTCCGCCCTGCATTTTATAATTCGATTTTTCGCTAATTGAATTTTAAAAATAACAGAATACACATCACTGTTTATGACAGCGATGCTGGGACTATATCGCTTCCTGAGATAACTCTGCAGGCAACGTTCCCCTTATCCCATATCCATTTTCATATCGAAACTCTCGAACAGGAATAAAACTTATCAACAACGTTTACGGTCCCTCCTATCTATGCAAAACGCACGAATTTACGATTCTTAATCTCTAATCTCAATTTGCTCGTAATAAACGAAAGTATAAAGGTAGATATAATTAGCAGCCTCGCATTGAACAAAACGAACGAGCGAGCCAACGTCGAAACGAGTTTCGAGCTCGAAGGCCTTTCTCTCTCTCTCTTCCCCGCTTCATGCGTTGTGCATTAAAACCGAGAGATGTTCGCGTCGAGCGTACAAGGGCCGTCGATTCGAACGATTTTTAATTAAAGAGCCACGCAATCGGAATAAAATTATAATCGCGTCGGCTTAACGGCATCGAGAACAGGCTCGACTTATCGCGCGTGTAATATTCGCAATAAAATCTGAAAATATCATCGCGTACAATCGAGAAAGGAATTTTCAACGATGCGCTAACAAATACGGACGCTAATTTATTAATGGGGGCTCGTCGCGCGATTATTCCTGCAATGTTAATTAATAGGTATATGTAAAGCTTCGTCGTTTTACTTCACCTTACGACTCGGGTATAATTATTCGGGGCTCGCTCCGCGAAAACGCTTTATTTGTATTCCCACCATTGTTCTTTACAATGGACCGCATAATGCGAGCGCTAATTACGAAACAGTCGTCTCGTACGGTTAACGCTGCG
This sequence comes from Goniozus legneri, assembly GCA_003055095.1. Classification (NCBI taxonomy): domain Eukaryota; kingdom Metazoa; phylum Arthropoda; class Insecta; order Hymenoptera; family Bethylidae; genus Goniozus; species Goniozus legneri. Next base: position 171,219 of record NCVS01002096.1, read on the forward strand.
AAGTGCGAGCTCTCCGGTGGTTCGTGTAAATGGTGATAGCCCAGGGTCTAGGTTTGGGCTACATATCGTCGATTAATAATACCGCACTGAAAGAAAATTGTGATTTTGAACATTTTGATTGTAAATGTTGGTATCGATCAAGAATCTTTAAAAAAGTGATCAAACATTGCTAATTCTACAGAATTGACATTATTGCAATAGCAATGCACTGTAACGCCACTTAGCTAGTTCCTACTTTTTTCAGTGCGAAATAAATGATAATTAAACACTCCAATAAAAATTTATCACGATTAAAACACCGTAGGTAACAAAAATATACGGTGTATTGTTTGATGATAGCGAAAAAGTACCCTAAATGATTGATACACTGGCCGACGTATTTTTCTCAATTCCATATCGGCATAAATAAAGAATAATGCACAGAAGTGTCCGATATAATATCGGAGGCAGTACTCGATCGATAATCGTTCGACATAAACCGCCCGAGTATCGAGTCGCGATGAAGGATCGATGTAATTTTATCCACGGACACAGACACTTATTCACTGTACATAGTTGGACGTATATAGAGAAAAGGTTTAAGAAACGTCGCAGGGAGAGAGAGAGAGAGAGAGGAAGAGCTTCGGCGAATTCGCGAGATACGAAGGAGGAGGAGTTTCCCATGAAATTTAAATGTATGCTGAAGAGCATTTGGCCGTGGACGCGCCGGTAGGAACGCGAGTGAGAGGTTTCGTTCGGCCAGCTGGAAAGCCGTGAGACGTCGGACGTTGGAATATACGGCACGGCACGTGAAAAATAGACGAGGAGGGCGGAAGTGGGCCGAGAAGGGAGCAGACGTCGTGAAAAGACGGGAAAGCGAAATGGGAAAGAAGCTTTCGCGATCGAGAGACGGGCGCGCTGCAACCGTTTCAGCCACGCGAGCCCTCTCATTAGCGGATCTGCATGTCTCAGTCCCCAATTATCTCGTTTCTCGTACTACCCGTGGCGTTATTCTGTTTTGCCTAAATCCCCACAATTCGCTACAGCTTGGACGAAATTCCAGGTAGAAACGGCTAATATAATATAACGGAGTTCATTTCGTGCCAATTTGCATGTACCCGCGGACTAATTCGACGAAATTGAATTTGTCGTGGCGGGGCGCCTTTTTGGCGCGCAGTTGTCCCGTCGATTGTGCTCCGCGTTACGCGCGAGGAAAGAATTTTCATTTTCCGACAGGTCGGAACTGCGCGTAACGATCGGTCGCGTTGCTCGCGAACTGCGAAAGGATTTTTCGTGAGAAATTTTCGCGGAGTGAATGTTTAGTCGAAATAAAGCTCTACGAGATTTAAGCGATCTGTTAAACAAATTTCCTTCAAGTGAAAAAGAATATTTCTCAGCCGATTGAAATAGTTTGATTTATTGACTAATAGGGCAATAGCAGTAGGACAAGAAGACACTTTGGAATCAGCTGATTCTGATTTTGCGAAAAAAGTTTACATACCTTTTCAAATTACCCCCAAACAACTGAAAAACACAATTATAAAGCAATTAATCACAAAAAAGATGTTTACAAGTTATAAAATTGGTGGAGTATTTTATCGAACTGTCAAAATATCGTCTTGACGGTAGATACAGGAATACATAGTTCATTGGTTCAGCAATAAATTTTTTTTTTGTAAGTGTAAAATTTCGGAACCCAAAAATGATATTTGTTATTTTTCTTCAGATTACATAATTTGACTATCTTTCCGAAATTTCATTTCGCGGACGCTCTAACATGATCTCGCAATATCGAGAAACACGTTGGCAGGATGAGCCCATCGCGATGCACCAACCTACATTCATATTTGCGCGGCGGCGTTTGCGATATAATGCCGGGAACCGCGAACGCGAAACGATCGATAAATCAATTCCGGGCGAGTCCGCAAGCGCGCGCCGGGCACAGCCGAGCCTCGCCGAAACACGTCGACCATATTGCCACAGCGATACGAGTTTTTTTTCCGTTCCATTCTTTTTTCGTCCGTTTCGGCTTTTTTTTCCTCTCGCACACATCCCACACACGCGATAAGTCGCGAGCGGGCTCCGAAAACGGCTTATTAATGCGATTTAATGAACATTACGTTCCGCACATCGCTTTTCGAGCCGCCCGGATTAAACACTTTTCATGCAAATTATGCGAAAGCGCTGATCCGCGGAATATGCGTTTCTTGTGTGTGTGCGCGCGCGCGAGCGGGCGTACTCACTTTTTCAAACATACATAGACATATATACATACGGCGGGAAAAAAAGCTTCGCTCGCTCTCGAAAAGTAATTATTCCGCAATGAGAGAGGAGCGTGCACCGAGGGAAGAAAAAAAACTTGCGAGAGATGAGCGTTTGATGTTTGAAAAATGAAACGAGAAGAAAGTTTAATATGCTATTTTAACGAGTGCCCTCTTTTCTTTTCTTTTCTATCGCGGTTTTTTGAGAAATTATTCCCCGCCCGAATTTCTCGCGCGTCAATCCGGGCGCATATACGGGCAAGTCCCGTAGGAATGTAACGATGTTAAGAGCCCAGGCCGGCGTTATTTCTTCGTTTGCCATTTGCCGGGCGAAATTTAATTTGCTTAATCGGCGGCTGCGGAGGTGCCGGAGCGAGGCGAGGGTTCGCCTCGGAAAGTTCGAACTTGTAGGTCTCGAAAGGAATTCATTGGCGTAATACCCGAGGCCTCCTCTCCGCCCGGCGCGCCGGTTGTTGATCTAACCCGGGACGGCGCGGTATTACCCCGTCCGGGATATCGAGTGCGAATAAAGACGGCCGAAGGAAAATTGGACAGTTTTTTTTCTCCGTTTTTCCCCGGCTTCCGCTTCCGCGCGACTTTTCCACCCATTACCATTGCGGATTTCTTCTCTCCTCCGGGTTTTTCTTTATAATAAACATTCGTTACGAAAGTGGAAAGAAAAATATAAAAACCCGGGGGCCAAGAAAATTCCTTACAAGAAAATACGGTAAATTCGTAATGTTTAGGTATTTCGCAGCTTTTTATCTCGTTACTATTTTTAGAAGAATATTGGGAGTGAAAATTTGTTGAATCTACTCGGCATTCGCATACGTTCTGATAATATTTAATTTGCTAGACAAAATTATTGTTTGAATTGTAGATACCAATTTTATTTCAACTTATATTTGAACAATAATTCATTCTATCAAATTAAATGATTATTCCTATTTTTTTCGCAACAAATATCAAGTATAGCCTGAAAAAATTTTTTTCTATATCGGTCTGAGAACTTACGCGGGTTGTCTTTGAGTATTTCTATTCTTTTTTTGATTACTGATCCGCGACAGAGAGGAGAGAGAAGCGCGAAACGAGAAATGAAGTCCACTCCAAGTTTCTTCGTTTATCCGTCGTTCAATGCGCCAACTCGTACGCGAGACGGTGTCGTTAAAACGCATTATGAAATTAAACGCGACGCGGGGACAGACTGAAAAGGGCCGCGCTGGTAGCGAGCGTCAGACGCTCCAACAAACGTGCGAGCTCGACGAACCAGACTCGTACACACGATATTCTTGGTGCGATGGTGTGAGGCGAGGAAGGGAGGTAAAGGGTCGAACGAATGGATTCTGCAAGATGACGCACGTTTACGGGGCGTCGGGCATTAAAATCCGTTATGAAATATCGCCGTGCTCCATGCTCCTTTCATTCGTATGTATAGACATCGCCCGAAAATCGCGCGGATTATATTTTCTTCGGTTGCAACGTTAGAATCTCATGGATTTATTTGAACGAAAAATATTGCTTTTGTAATCACGATAAAAAAAATGTTGAATTCTAACATTTATGACAACTTTAGAGAGTCCTGAACGTTCACGAGCCTATCAAGTTAAAAGTCTCAACGAATAAGACTATGTAGACTATGTAGTTTTGACACATTTCAGATTTGTAAATTCTAACAATAATCTAGTTTGATAATATTGAGGAATGAGATCAAAACAACAATGTGTGGTAATCAACTTTGTGAATATTTGCATTGATCGAGAATCTTTGACGAAATTATTAAAACAAGTATTGCTGATTTTTCCATCTCCACATTTTTTCAGTGTAGAGGGTTAAATATTTTTCAACTATTTTAATGAAAATCTATGAACGAGAGAGGTAAAATCATTGAATGATGAATTTTCGTGAAAGGAATTTGTCAGGGGTAAGGATCGAATTCGAGAGCAATGCGCTCGTTACGCCCATGGTCGCCGAGCTGACGCGCAAAATGCTCTCCGCGCCGGTGTGAATGGTCTAAGAAAGCGTCGGCGGAATACAATAATTACTTCACTCCAGATTTACGAGGACCGGGAAATTGAAATTTTAGTGCTACGGACCGAGCCGTGGGGTTGGTGCGTGTCTATATAACACCGCTATATACGGCTATGTATAGGTGAATACATAAACGGGTGCGGTACCGGCGGCCTCAACTCGCGCAAAATACAGAACATTTTCAATTATGGCATTATAATTTGTTGCCTCGGCCACGGGCTGAAGCTCGAATGCGCGGCCTGCTGCCGGTTTTCGAGATTATATTAATTTAATTTCGTCTTCTTTGATCGTGCTGCATTCAAATCTCCACCTTCGAAAGGGTTATTATACATATTTACACGACCAACGCGTTTCATACGAATACACTGAAAAAAGTAGGAGCTAACAAAGTGGCATTTTCTCTTACATGCCGTTGGATTGTATTTATAACGATGTTAATGCGGTTAAAATATTTTGCAAAAAAGTCAAATTCCATCAAATATTGTTAATCAATGCAAACATTCACAAAGTTGATTATTCATATTGTTGCTCATAATGCTGTACAATGAACTGACCCGATGGATATAGGGTAAATGCACCAATAGATGGACGGTTAAGCAAACTTTCATGTTCCTTCAGCAAAACAATACATTAGAATATGAATAAGTTGTAATAACACAACTTATATTTACGTGAAAATGTCTAATATAACTTGAAAAAAATAAGTTAAACTTGATAAAATTTCTGAGTAATTAACAAAAAACAAAATTTGGAGAAAAAGACCAAAACCCCAGTGGATGGACAAAATCTCCAGTAGATGGACAGCTAGATAGACACTCAATTTTCTTATTTTTATTCGATTTTTTTATTTATCAAGTATATTTATAGCTTTTTTAGTGGAATATAATTATAATCAAATATACATACCTTAGTTTTTTAATTATTTTCAACAGTTATAACAATTAATGTACACCAGCTATCTGTCACATGCTTACTAGTAGTGACGTCTCGAAGCAAAAATTCGACACGTCAAATTTAAAAAATTGTTTTAAACTATTATTTTCAGTAAAAAAATTCAAAAGATTCATTTTTCGCACGCGGAACTATTTGTAGTTATTAAAAAAAATTATGACTTTATATTTTTGTTCTTAAATTTAATGTAATTACTTATGATAATGAGATTTGTTCATTTATTGGGGGGTGTCCATCTATTGGTGTATTTACCCTAACAATGATAATTTTACAGTCTCATTCGTTGAAACTATTCACTTGATAGGCCTGTGATTGTTCACGACTCTGTAAAAGTTATCAAAATGTTCAAAATCACAATTTTTTTCAGTGTAGACTCTGTTCGAGTTTTTCTTCCTTATACACCTGCGCGAGCACGCGTATCGCTCAGCTTCCTCACAGCTGGGCGTATTCTGGATTCACCGAAATCCGTGCGGTAACGAACGCCGGAAATATCGAGCGAGCTCGATTTTCCGTTCGAGATATACCGGTGGGTTCAAATCGATCGTAAAATTTTCTTGTATATTTTTTTTTTCAAACACCCGGGGTAGAAAATGGATTCTTTTGGGAGAGGTTGAAATTTCGTCGGTGAATGCGTTTGGCAGAATTCAGAGAGAAAAAGAGCGGGTTCGGGGAAAGGCGCCAGATAGAGAGTCAGAACGGATGGCCGATGGCGAGAGAGGATGCGAAAACGAGTGGCCAGTGTCAACACACTCGCTCACTTTGTGGAACCCCGGGCGACTCGGTAGCGTGATATTAACGTCCCTCTCCCTCTCTCTCTCCCTCACTCTCTGTGCATGTAAAATCTGTCATCCCTAGACGCACACGGGGCCTCATTGAGCTCGACCAGTTAAATAAACACGACCGTGCCATTTTATTTGATATTTTACACATGACTCGGTCGAAAATGAAATAACCCACGTTGACTCCGCACGCCTAGCTTTTCGTTTGTACATAACATATACTATGTACGTATATTGAAAGTGTACTCACGAAGGCCCCGCAGTCATCTCAAACATATAGAGCACACAGTCTCTTTGAGCTATGCTTCTTTTGCCTTTTGCTCGCAACGCACACTGCGGTGATAGCGAGATAGCTCGCTGAATCCAGCGGGGGTTGTACGCTACAACGAGCGGGGGAGAGAGCTGCCCTGTGGAAAAAAATATTTTTTCACCCCTACATTCACTTTGTACGAATCTTATATTGTTGACACGTTGCCGGAGCGATTAAAAGAAGAATACGGTTTGCTTTTCAGACGTGAGAACCTGTTACAATTTTTCGTTTTTACTCGAATTTTAATTTGGGGCACAGCGTTCAAAAAAAGGAGATTCTTTCACGGTGTAAAAATATTTTTTCGCGTGTCGTTTTATTCAAAACATTTTTTCCTCTTTCTTCTCCCCGGTCACACCGGAAATGTTCGAGCTCTCTTGGATAGCGTGTACAGCGTGTTATCGATGTTATGGATCTCGTTTGTCCTCCGGAGAATATAAATTCCTCTTTCACCTCTCTTTCTTCCTTTTTTTTTCGTTCGTGGACTATCCCGAAAACACGTTCGCGAGGTTCAACGACATCCGTATGTAGGATATCGCAAGACTCTTATTCGCTTATTCTTAATCGAATATGATTATCACACAAAAAGCAATGTAATTTATATACACAAGTTGCGTATAAAGAATTTCTTTATCCGCTCAAAGCAGCCTTTGTCGGACGTTCTCTCTCTCTCTCTCTCTCTCTCTCTCCCTCTCTCTCTTTCTACCTCACCCACGCGTGGCTCGGCCCGGTGGTAGCGTGCGCGCGCGATATGATATTAAAATAGAGGATGCCAGGGGTGGGTCGAAGGGAAGGAAAGCGTCCGACGATGTATTATAAAGTTCCTTCACCTCGAGTAGCGTGCGACACCAAGATAACGTTGTTTGCGGTTATTCGATATACTCATTCGACATTTTTCGGAAATTCGTTGCTCGTTGCTTCTTGTCCGATCGTTTTGGGGGAAAAGTTCCCTTTTTTTGCTCTTTCACATTGATGACTCGAGCCAGTTAAATTTTGTCGAGCGTGATCGACAATATGGATGCTCAGTATTAGAAAAAGTATCAATCTTTTTAAATTAGGTAAACTAGGTAACAGAATAATGCAAATATTATATGAAATCATATGAAAAACAGTTGGATGGTACGATATCGGCAATCATGTATGTATTGATACCTAGCATCGATATAACAAAAATATCAACATTTCTAGAAAAAATATTACTACCATTCATTATCGATACTGTATCATCCCTAATCAACGACAGATAAGACTCATTAGGGATTAGCTATTCGCAACCTCACTCGCGATGTTTGCCAAGACATAATTCCAGTACGTTTGACGTTACGTTGAATGTAACGACGCAATTTTCTGCGATTGCGAATAGGGAATTCCCATTGCTGTACGAATCGATATCGACCGTTGTGTATAGCTGGTTATATATGTGTCATTCCGACATTGCGAGACTACGATTGCAGGAAGAATGGATGAACTGCGAAAATCAGGGTATGATCAATTCAATGGAAATGATAGACGTGAGCAATGAGAGGTTCGGCACGACGAACAGGGAAAGATTGTACCGTGGTCTCTTCGCAACTCAGTTACGTGTACAATGTACAAAGAATAGATTTTCATCGATACGCCCACTCATCCACTTTTCAACGACTTCGAGCACAAAGAAAATTTGTTGGAAAAATCGTAACAACCCCTCGTTATGGTTGACACTGGAATTTTTCATTTCATTTTATCATCGTCATCTACTTATCTATCTATTCATCTTGTTTTTTACCGAAAAAAAAAAAATTTTTGATGACAATTTGACAGTTCGATAAAATAATCAAGTTTAACCAAATATCCTTTTGGCAATATAGGATTCCATATTTCATTAATTCAAAATCCTTTACATAATCTGTATGATATTTGTCTTCAATGAAATTAAAATTAAACATTGAAAAAAATTACCCTCCTCGAAGATTTTCATGAAAAACCACCTGAAGCAAAATCAAAAATATCGAAGATTGAAGAATTAATCGTTTTGCATACTTCTGAACGAATTTCACGAGAAATTCGATGCATACTTCAAAAGTATTGGGCACCCCACCTCCCCAAACTTTTGTTAAAAAATCTTACTACTTCGTTTTATCGATCCAGGCGTTTTTTTTATGCCGTTCCATCTTTCTAGTCCGTATTTCACATTATGCGTTCCCTCTTCTTTCTTTCTCCCGCGGGGTTAACACTATGCGAACACGAGCACGTGTGCGTGTTCGATATATCCAGCGCCCCAAGTCCGTCCTATATAACACCGTCGGCAACCTGGCCGACGAGATCCCGCGGTTCTTGTTTACCCCGCTGCGGCGAATAATGGGACGGTATATTTTAGCGAGCACGCTAATCGCCCGTTATTAATATTGCATCGATGGCGCCGCTCTCGAATCCCATCCCCCTCAATAAGCTTAGAGGGTTGCCTCGGACCCTCGTAATTGATTGTCGCGGATTCGTCATTTTCGATACACACCCACGCGCAAACGTAATCCATCGCGTTGGACGCTTATGCACCAGTTTTTGCTCCTTTCAGGAATATTTTTGCGTTTCGGACATCAAAACGATATTCCCACAAGATTATGCAGATAATCGGTCATCGCTCGTCGATCACCGCCGATGAAACGGACGAAATCTTCTTCCTTTCGTTCCGCGGCGATGAGTATCGATTACCGTACGATTTATCACTCGAACCGTGTATTGGTATAGTGAATTTTGATAACGATTCGGAATAATAAATCGCCCGTGCGGATTGGATTGAGCTGGGACGATATCGATTAACGCGCGTATCCCATTCAGCGGAGCTTCATACGAGATTGATTATCGCGAATTCGTAATTTCGACTGCATATACTCATCTCGCGAGTTCCCCCTCGCAAAGCGTGCAACTGTAATTGTTGTCCGTCGAAATTATGCGCGCGAATGAACAGCCGCCGCCGCGTGCGCGCCGCCATTAACCCCGGAATTTGAAGACCGCGCGCATACTGGCAACCCCCCGGTGATGGATACTGACGAACGTGCCTCGTCACCGTTGCCAGCACGAACAACACACAAGGTTCGGCCAAATCCATCGTCGAATTTTGCGCGGGATAGCCACGCGAAATTCCTATCTGTCTCTATTAGCTCTTTTTGCTCTCGCGAAAAATGAAATTAATCGTTTGTTTAACCAACCGCCCGCTGATTTTAATGTTTCCGGTAAACTTGCAGATACAAACTTGCTAAACAAACAAATAAACACGAATATTGGGTTTATTATTGCATATTATTGTTTTAACCTCATTCTTAATAAAATCAGAGTATAGGTTTTTGTTAGGGTGTTGGGTATAATATCGATCATAATAACAACGATGTATCGTATTGCTGTGGCAACAAATTCAATTTTGGAGAATCAGCAAAATTTTAATCGTTGTATTTAAGATTCTCGATCAATGCAATGCATAATAACTACACAGAGTTAAATCTGTAAAGCTACAAATTTAAAATGCGTCAAAACTAAAACATGTTAGTTGATGAACTCATTTGATAAGTACAGCAATGATAACTCAACATAGACCTACTCGTTCTCATGGCTCTGCAAAAGTACAAAAATGTTTGAAATGGTCATTTTTTTCAGCATGATGTTGCAAGAATATAAAGGATCGTTTATTAATTTCACGACCGGATGATTCACCGTTTACGTATACGATCTTCGGATCGTTAATCATAGGAACGAGTCGGAGGGGCCGATCCATTTTTCGCACATGCTAATCGCGGTTTATTAATATTACATCGATTACCAATCCGAAGCCTCAGCGTCGGGATATATCGCGGCCCCCTTTCGTAATCGATGGTTTCGATATACACGTTCGCGTCTGCACGTACGGCCCGTCCTATTCGCGAGGATTATACGCCTGCATCCGCTACTTTATCCTCCCAGCGCTCTACGTTCGCATGTATATGTATATCCGAGCACATGTGCCCGAGTGTTACGTGCATTTAAGTAAGCTACGCAATTGCCGCGGGACACATGTCACCGCTCTCTCTCTCTCTCTCTCTCTCTCTCTCTCTCTCTCTCTCTCTCTCTCTCTACCTCACGTATATCCCAACAGCATCCGGATTTTACAAACGGACACAAATTTTCAATTTTTATCAAGATCGAAACCGCTCTTTTAATTCCGGTAACACTGAAATTTCGTCGTGTGCTTTCCAATCGGGTGATTCTCGACTGACTGTGATTTTCGTAAATTAGTAATGATTTTTTTGTGAGTTTCAAGCCTCTTTCACTCGAATTGTATATAAAATTATTATAATAATTAAGAAGAAATTAAAGATTATAATGAAATTCTGAGATATTTGTTAAATTCTTTGATTATTTCAAGAATCTTTGAATTTATTTGATTTTTGATTATTTATACCACAATTTATTATGATAATTAACAAGAAAAAAGTAACGTTAAACAATTAAAATAGTTATATAAAAATCACAGTCATCCAACAATCACCCAATTATATTCTCTTTTTCTGCTTGTCAGCCAATTTCGTGACCTTTGACTTCGCTGAATCCATAAAGCGAGTTAATTTACGTGATTAGTTCCGTTCCGCGTAATTGAATTGCGCGTTATTCTGGAATACGTCATTCTTCATTATCGTGGGCGCGTTACTAGACGAATTCTGACGTCCTTATGCCGTGCGTTCGTTCACTCACGTATATGCGTAATTTTCGCATGACGAATCGTCTCTCTTTCTCTCTCTCGCGGTGCGTAAAAACGAGCTTGTAGCGAGAGTGTCGCATCCGACGGGACATATGCTACATTGCGGGGCGTCACGACAGTATTCTTAATGGATTGGAAGGGTCGAAGGTCGATTACGTAATTGCGATCGATCGAATTCAGAGAACTCTCTCTCTCTCTCTCTCTCTCTCTCTCTCTCTCTTCCTCTCTCGACTCTGGCAAAAAAGACGAATATTTCTTGACGTTGTTCGACCTCGAATGGACGTTTTGTTCGCGAATAATGGAGGGGACCCTCTCCGATCGTGCGCGTTCTCCATTTTCCGAATTGATAACTCGGCAATGTTAGGAATCACTGCGAGGTGGCCCTCGCAGAAGACAGTTGCGAGTCTCGACAAAGAAATTCTCCTAACCTTTCCTGAACGAATCATCTAATGCTGTTTCATCGGCAGTTTAATTTATCACACTCCGAGTTCTATAAATCGAGCCTCTCAGAGTGAGTAAGCACTCATAACGGTGGCTTTTGTTCACTTGAATAGCGCGATAGTGCACGCAAAAAAACATTTCAAATTTTTACCATTTTAATTGAGAAATCTACGTTCGGCTCATTGTCATTCGTAAACAAACGAATCCACTCACGAGCTCGTAATGATTCGTCGTCGATTCGCTACCCAAAAGAATCTGCATGGAATGTGCGTTTTATTCCGCCACTGATCTAATCAGTGACTGCCGTGTCACGACACGGAGGCATCGGGAGACCGAAGACAAAAATTAAGAGAGAACGAAAAGAGAGAGATGGCTCGTCCGATCTTGACGAACGTAATGGCATCTTTTGTTCTGAAATTGCGGCGCGGATAACCGAGGCGTGTAACCACGGTTTTGCTCGAGAGGCTGTATACGTATGTATACTATCCGGGCGGGCACGAAATCTGTGCGAGATAATCGTCGTCATTAATTATTGGATTTATATTGTGCATTATGTAGGGAAGACAGCAAGTTATGAAGAGCGATTCATCATTCCCGATACGCCTCCTCGATCCCCGCGCGCAGGGGTCGTTCCGTATCCCGTCTGTATGTAGCGTTGGAATAAATTTCACCTTGCTTGAAAAATACTAGCTAAATTTCCTTTTTGCAAATCGAGTCGAACGAATAAAAAATATTTTCATCAAACCTCGGTATATCGTATTGAAATTTACCGCGTTAAATCGAATTTTCCACGAGCATTTCACTTATGGTTCGATTTTCATCCACATCCACGATTCACCGATCATTTTGTTTCGAAGAATAGGGTACCGGGCTAAACGGTGGGGAGAGAGCGCGAGGGAGAAACCACCGAATAGTTTGCACCCGTCTGGCACTTGGAGACTCGCCAAGATCGAGTTTCCCCAAACTGGGAATGCCATTATCGGAATGCTATTTCGTTGAATGTTTCTTCAACTGTGAGGCCCAGCGAGATAATTGTGATTCACTTTGGAGAAGGCAATCATTCAAAACTCGAGTAGGATCGATAACTGTTAATAAAAAGTCGATGTTATATATCATATAATTTATCTCAAGCTATCGAGTTTGTACAAGGTGAAAAGAATGAGCAAAAATATCGTTGATGAACCATAGATGCCATAATTTTCGGTTGTGAATCACAGACACTGAAAGAAGAGCTTTTTTCAGAGTCATGAATGTTCACGAGCCTATCAAATTGATAATTTTATCGGACGAGACTGTAAAGTTATTATTGTTGTATCTATCAAATAAGTTCATCAATCTGACATGTTTTGACTTTGTTGTAGAATGGAGTGTTATTCACAACAACATTGTGGTTATAACCAACTAAGAGAAAATACTACTTGGCTCTTAGATTTATCAGTGTACAGGTTGATTGAAACTCGAAGCTTCCCATTCACAATAATTGGAAGCACGCTCTCGATGCCCATTAATGACTCGCTCCTCTATTCTCGAGGTACCGATTCTCCGTCTACACCGCGTTACCTCTACCACTAGCTCGCTCATCCAGTTTTTTCCCTTCCCGCATTTCCCATCCCCAAGTCGGTTTCTCATTCGCATTAAGCCCAAGCGAATCCGTGATTCGGAAATCCCGACGACGCGAACAGGTAGGCAGACTCCCGGACGAGATATATGGGTTACTCGGAAGCCACGGGCTTCATACAAATTGAATTTGTGCAATTACGGGGAGTAATTACGCCGGGATTAGGGCCATTACCGGCTGCTCCTGTCCTCCCCCATCCGAACACTTGTACCACACCGATCGTCGAGTTTCTTACGAGTGTTTCTTCTACCGAAAAGATTCCCGACAATTACATTGATTCTGCATTATTAACATTGCACTTATTTCAATTATTCTTACATTAAGATGACAATTTTGTCGAACTAAATGTGTATTTCTATACTGCCAAACGATCTTTTGTAAGATGTCATTTCAAAATTATTGGAATGCATATTCGATCCAACAAAATTTCTTGGTGTAAAGACGAAGTTTGCTAAAATAATTATTAAGAAATAATTATTTCGGGAGATGGAAATTAAAACGGACAGTGGATAATTTTGTACGAGGATTCTCATTGCGTTATTAGCCAACTTCAAAACCCCGTCGTTCATCAAAACGCACGGCTAGCAATTATCCCGACGACGCGGCACGCACCTCACGCTACCTCCCTCTGCCTCTTTCTCATTCATGGCGAACTCCCTCTCTGTCTCCCACGCTGTACGGCCTTAATTAGCGAATCGAGGGACCCTTCCGACCACGTAATCCGATTTCTATCAGTGTCTCTCTTCGCGTTCGCCGAGCTTCGCTGTATATACGTACACTCGATCTCGAATTTCGCCTGTGCTGCAGGCGAGTAGTACTCTCCCGAGAATGGCAGCGCGTTGGATCTTCGCCGGTCGCGGCAGTGGCTGCTAATCGAAATCAGTACTCGAGATCGTCTAGGGTGGTAGCGGGGAGGATTGCACTCGGTAAGGGTCTGTACGTGGCATGCGAGGCGAATATGGAAGTCTAGGGGCGTTGTATGCAAGCGGGAGAGAGATAGCGACACACTGCGTGTTCTATCTCGGCGACGGGATGCAACCGGCGCCGGCAAACAGTTATAAAGAATTCGGGATCTCGCTCACGCGGGAGGGAGATAGACTCGAAAGAGGAACGAAAAGATGGGGAGGTTGCGCTATCTTCCCTCGCCAGCCACCCCGCTAACTACCATTTATCGCGAGTCTCGCGGCCCTTGGAACAGATAGAGAGAGCGAGAGAGAGAGAGAGAGAGAGAGAGAGGGAGGAGAGAAGGCTGCGTAATCAATTCCTTCGTCGGCGCGTGCTCACGCCCCGGAATTTCAAAACTTTTCAGGCCTTCCCTGGATGTCTACGCTCCTCCGAAGAGGGAAAGCTTGCTCTTCTTCCACCTCGCGTTTTATATCTGATCAGATTATGCGACTCTACCAATTCTCGATTAATTATATCTCCCAACGGGGAGTACAGCGAGGCAGCATGCGGGGAATTCCGCGATTTTGAGAGCGGAAATTTTCCGGCCTGGGTTATTAACGTATTGTCGGGATACGTAAATCATTTCAATGCTGACGGTTGCGAGAGGGTGTTGAAAGAGAGAAAGAGAGGCGGCTCGGTTCCGGCTGTGCGCGGTCACGGTCGCCGTTTTGGATATAAATTCCACCGGAGCTCCCTAAAACCACACTGGAAAAAGTAGGGCCTAACTAAGTGACATTTTCTCAGTTGACGTTGGATTGTAATAACAACGATGTTAATGTAAATAACACTGCATTGTGCAAAAGATAATCGACGATGCTTGTTTAGAGATCGAAGATTTATGGATCAATACAAATATATTTATAAAATTGATTATTGTTCATTGTTGCTCACAATGCTGCACAATGAACGGACTTGTTAGATATAACAATGATAATTTTACATAATCTCGTTCGTTGAGACAATTCACTTAATAAATTCGCGAGTGTTCACGACTCTTTGTAAAAGTTATCAAAATGTTATTTGAATTCACCATTTATTTCTTTTTCATCGCGTAAAAAATTCTATACACACGAAAGCATACAGAACCAAATGAATCGCGAAATTAAGCGAGGGAGGGTTAATAAGAAAGCGTGCCGGTTGAAAAAATGAGGGGTTGTCGAGATCGATCGCGAGAATGTTCTCTTGGTTTTGTCGCGTCAACTCAAGAAAGTGTCTTAAAAACTAAAGAGTAGCTTTCATTTAATGCGAGCGAAAAATATTGTAATAACGTCTTGAGGGGTGGTCTCCCTTCTTAACGACGAGTATTTTATTTCGCCGGTGCCGTTCCGCCACGGCTCATTACGGCCTTCCCATTATTCAATTAATAGAACGCATTTGTTATCATTAAAGGAGGCGTGAACCTTCGACCAGAAAAGGGATTCGGCCTCTCTCGTCACGGGCCGAGGATCTCGCCCCATCTCGAATCGAGAGAGAGAGAGAAGAAGGTGGGGCGTGAAATAGTCGAGGCGGTACCCACTTGGTGTACCCGTTTTTTCTCCGTCCCGAACAGTCTTGCTCTCTCATTAATTGATATAATGAAAACGGTCTTGCGCCCAAAAGAAAGCCACGAGAGAAAAATCGCAAATAGGGTGGCGGGAACAAAACGCGAAATGCTCGCGCACGGAAAGAAAAAGAGAAACGCTGGCGAAATATGAAAGAAAGCACACCGAGGGTAGAGTAAAAGGCAGAAGTGAATTTCACCTTGGATAGCCGGGCGTTTATTTCTCTTTATGCATCCACCCTCATTCTCGGTCGTCGAGCTGGCCTTTTTTTCGACGGCCCGCTCCCGTGCAATTCCGAGCGAGCTTTTTCTCTTCATCCCTTCATTGCTCCCCGAGCTAGTGTCGTGCCGCACTGTGTGAAGTCTACAACGGCGTTATCCGTCGTTGGAATGCAAATGAAAATTCGAGATGTCGCTTTTTTCCACACTGAGAATGCACTAAATAGCGATATCACGGTAAGAAAATTCCACGGAAATTCAAAAATTGAACCATCGTTACCGCGTCAACTATACGTTGGAAAAAGTAGGAGTTAATAAAGTTGCATTTTCTCTTGGTTGTGATATTGATTATAACAACGATGTTGATTCACAAAAGTTTATTATTGCATATTGTTGTTTGATTTCATTTTTGGATAGAGTCATATTAGATTCTTGTAAAAATCTACTTTGAAATGTGTCAAAATAATAATATACACAAACAAGTCTTACTTGTCGCAACTATTCACCTAATAAGCTCGCGAAAGTTCACGACTCTTCGTGAATGTTTTATTTGAAATTTTTTCTTTCAGTGAACGACGATAGAAGAGTTGCGTGAGCTAGTTAAAGTGAATTCAATTCGCGATTACCGAGGAACGGAGTTCTTATAGTCTGGGTTAATGAGCGAGGGTTAATGGCGCGAAAGGGGTTAACATAGCTGAGGGGGCTGGGAGGATCGATGATATTGCGTGGTAATGTCGAGAGGGTGACCGTTCCTCCGGCAAAGTGGAAGGTGAAATGGTCGCATGCGAAAAGATAGGGTTCGTATAGGTAGGATGATACGAGAGACTCGTAAGGTTTCAAGGCTGTGCGCGCAGGTACCGAGGATTGGATTGATTAATAGGGGGTACATCTGTTACCGGCGATCGTCGAGATGGGGTGGGCAATGCTATATAGCACAGAAGGGATGGCCACGCAGTTAGCATTAATCACTGCAACACGTCGAGAGAGCGCAGCTCTGACTCTCCCCCGCTTGCCCCCTCCGACTATTGGGTCCCGTATAATGCCCATTGGCGTGGAACCAGACGGGAACCGTCCACCTGGGATGGTCCCATTTCGATTCATTAACGTGTATCGAATCTTTTTTTCGTCCTCCCTCTTACCCTTTATGTTCACCGAGAAGATCGATCGTTCGAAATCGAAAGTGGCCGATTGCGGTGAAATTAGCTTTTATTAAGATAAAGTGATCTCGATTTTTAAATCGGCTTGTACTAGACGATCCGAATCGAAAAATAGAATCTGATTTACACAAATAATTTGATGTGTGGGAATAGAGCGACGAACTATTAATTTCACATTGAAAGAAAGGTATTATTCAGGCACTGATCTGATTCAAACCCGAACCTAAACCTGAAATAACAGAAGACTAAGAATTTCATTTGGGTATGTCAAATTTACTTCGTGAAAGTTCACCTGTCGTATATGACGAGCGTGTCTATTTTCGTTTAACCTCCCTCTCTGTTATGTCTGGTATGTAATCCCGCATTGTTACTCGAATTTAGATTCATAAGAGAATATCGTAACGACGATTGAACCACCTCGAGCAATGCAACGATATTCGCAGTTGTCGCGTATGCAGGCGCATTGCATCAATTTGGATTTGCGAGGAGGCACGGAGAGAACGCGATTCAATATTTGCCCCCACCCCCTCAACCCCGTTGTAACAGCGCGCTAATATTGCGGTTGCGGTTGGGCTAATATTGCCCAAGATATTGCGCTAGGCAGAAGATTAATCGAACATCCTCTCGGATGCGCAATCGCTTCGTTTACGAATCCACACTACGATGTGTATCGTCAGAAGTTAATTAGTACGATACGCGAAGTTTACGATCCACCAGACTCGGAATCACAAATTAACTTAGATACTCGTTTCTCGTTTTTTTTGCGGGGATTTCGTTCGAATGGAAACGACAGAACTCGTCAAATATTGAACGATTCAGCAAGGATCAAAATTTGACGAAAAAAAAAAAAAAAAACGAAATCCTGTTGTCTCGCGCGTCGATCGTCTATATTTGACAGATTCCTTTGACTCGTCGTTTGCCCGCAAACATTTTTTAATACCCGCGTCGGTTGCCATAGAGGGCTTGCAGACGAACGCAGGGGATGACGTCCACGCGGAATATCGATCATTCGAGTTCCCCGTGCCGGTACGCGTTTGACAGATATGCGCGACGAGCGCGCTGTAAGCAAACTACGAAGAGTAACCAAGATTCCTGGCATATTGCCCCTCTAGCTTTGCGTCGTAATTAATGAAGGGGGTCGCGTTCGCCGCGATTACTTTTCAAAGGGACCGATGCCTGATCCGGAGTATTGCCCAGGACCCCTTTTGCTATTTATTATTTTCCGTTTTCGCCGGATTATCCACGGTGGATGTGTTCGCGAGATAGAAACACGCGTACAATATCATTCCGTACGACTCCACCATCCATCTCGATCGGTATTTGCATGAGAGAGATCTGACTTCGAGCCCCGTGATTAATGATCCCTGTTTCGAAATTACTAACAACAAGCGAAAAAAATTGTCTACCGTCGGAACATTTTTCATCTGGCGAGCTGTACCACCGCCAACGGCTCGATTACAATCGACCACCTGTGTTACGCCCGGGCGAAACGCGCTCGCGCCAGCCGGTAAAATAGTCGAAAATTAATTAACGCGCTGGAAAACGGCGTGCAATGCTTCGATACGCCTCCTTGACGAATCTTCTATTCGCGAATTAAAATAAAATATTAACTAAAATGTACTTATCAAAAAAGGGGGAGACTACACTGAAAATAAAAATTTGTTGGTTTATTTGAAAATATAAATATAAATATTTTGTTAGATAAAATGAAATATTATTTAGAATTAAGAAATATTGTTCAGAATAAATCTATTATCTTTTATTTAAAGATTTTAAGCTTCGATGGGAACATTGATTATTGGAAATTCAATAATTTTGTTATCGTTATTCAAATTAATTCACATGAATCCTGACAGACAGGGGTGCAGACCAACGGGAACGTCGCGACGGAAAACGGCGCACGGAATCGAAACCACGATATCGTGTAACAGTGCCGACTGTCTCTCACGCTCTCTTCTTACCCGACGAGACGTCTTTCAACACCCACACGTCGGCCACAATTAGCGTCAGGACTGGCGCGAGTCTTTGCTCCGTATGCGCCCATGCATCCCTCCCGTGTTACACTTGCTTTTTTTCACATCCTCGCGCTTCTTTTATACCGAGGACGTCGAATAAAACCGTAACGGTAACTCTGCGACTGAACTTTTTTTTCTCTCTCGATCCTCTCGCTCGCAGATGTGAATTATCAACTGTGTCGTCGAGAATTCACGCGGTATGAGACTCACGCCATAAAAAATCGTAAGAAAACAAAGAGTACCTACAGACGAAAATATTTCCCGTAGCTTTGTTTTCCCTGGAATTTTTTTCCTCGCGAGTTTCTCAGAATTGGCTGGATGTGGTGTAAACTGATTTGTAATCGAATCGAAACTCTTGTCCGAATAGCGCCAGGAGGAAAAAAAATGCAGTAACGATTCCGTGCAGGGTCAGTGCTTTCTCTGGCGTCGTACCGTTCACCTCTCGCGAGCTACTTCCTGTGTTTATACTGCGTGGCTCACGATGTCTCCGAGAGTCGCGCTGACAAGTTGTCAGTGGCCCGGCCGAATGTTTTCCGACGGTTACCACATGGCACGACGGATTCGTAGACTAAACTCACGCAACCTCTGGGAGGAAACACTCTGGTTAACCGCCCATTGCTCCGCTCTTTCTCATTCTTATACGGGAGGAATCACGGCCCGTCAAAATGTTTGTAAAAAATTCGAGCACTTACTCGAGTTTACTTTCCTTGGAAATTCACGAGCGTGTTCCAAGCAGGAGATGAAGCTGTATCTCGGCGCGAAATTACACCGAACTTGCTCTCGGCTACCGGAAACAGTGTTTTAATGCGCGAGCGCAATAAACTACAACTGTTTTTCTACTCTCTCGAAAGAGGCTGATTAAAAATGCCGCGGTTTTTTCAAGAGGGAAGCGAGAGATTTCGTATCTGCGAATAATAAAAAAAAGACTAGAATTTAATTCAATAAAAAAAAAAGTTGAACGAGTCTGGAAGATTGTATAATTTTTTTTGCCCATTTCTCTTTATGGAAGACACAACCGGACGAGGTTTCTCTCTCAAATCATTTAAGAAGATTAGATACTTAAATGCGAAAATTAAAATACGGCCGGAGGACAAGAATGACAAAGTAAAGAGAAATAGCGCACGTGGCTCCTGAGGGAGCGTTCTATTAATTGACTCCGACGATTTAATGCGATTACGGCTTTGACTCTCTATCTTTCTCTTTTCTCCGTCTTGCTTTGTTTGGTGGGCCGATACCGCGACGATCTTGGATAACGAACGAAGTTTACGACTTACGGAAGAGAAAGAAAGGCGCAACGACTTTATCGGGTCGCGTACAGCGCGATATACTCGCGGGATAAATTTATACCATCGAGGCTGTAAAGAGCCGCAGAGGAGCGAGAGAGAAAGAAAAAGAATGTAAACTTACGTTAAATTCGTTAAAAAATTTACGGCGGTATCGGGGCAACTCGGGCTAGTACTATTTACTTCCATTGGGCCCTTTCTACTCTTTCTCCACCATGTATAAAAAAAACTCGCGAAAAGAAGAAGAGAGGGAGGGTCGAGGAAGAGAAAGAGAGAGAGAGAGAGAGAGAGAGAGAGAGAGGGAGAGAGAGAGGAAGTGAAAAAATTTTTAATCGAGAAACTTTTTACCGAACAGCGCAAGGGCGGTTGATCGTCCACCCGAGTCTCGGGTAATGTGGTGGCTAGGTAAAATAAAAAGAAATCTCTCTCTCTCTCTCTCTCCCTTCGTACTCTCTCCGGATGATTACACATTTAAAGCTTCCTATAACGCGAGATGTTATTAAAATTTTTTACTCCCCCCTTCGATCTACGCGTACACGGCTTTCCGATATTCCCCAACGAGTATATCGATTAATGCAACTTTTATTCCCGGCTCGTTTCGTTTATCCCGTCTCGACGCTGTCGGAACGAAACAATGTCGCTCTCGCTCCGTTTTATTTTTCGTCCTCCTACAAAAGCGCGTCTAGAAGCGCGTAGGTGGCGATAATGGGCAACTGCATCCGTGCGAGAACGAGGATCGTTCATTTTTATCATACGAGGCTCACCTCGAAGCCTCGCGCGACTAATTGAGGTAATTTTCGATGCGCCGCGGCGTAAACGCGAGTCGTTACGCGCGTCGCCATGACTAAAGACTTAACGTATTACGGGTACCAGGGAGACGCACAATGGAACCGCTGTAGAGCACGAGGATTCATATTGTGCCGAGCTCAAATGTGTGCTGTACAGACACACCTCTGGCTTCGACTATACGATTTACGCCAAACTGTCGGGGAATGATGAAACGAACTTTAAATAGAACAATAAGCACATTTGATATTTCCGTATCTGAAAGTTATTAATCATCTGTGGAACAATAAAGTATTTTGAAAATGTTATATACATATAAAAATGTAATATATCTATATGTGTTAGATTTACACTGATCTACAAGATTTTTACCTGTGTTTGTCACATGAAAATTTATATGTAATTACAATAGTTCTACTAATATTAAGTAGGAATATACTATAAAGAAAAGATTTTAATATCATATTGTTTTGTGATATCAAACTCTTCATATATTCTAATTAAATTTAGAAGAATATAGAAAAATTGAAAATTGCTTTGTGATGTGAGAAAGAATACAAAATCACACACAATAATGATCAAAAAATTTGTGTGACGAAAACAGTGTTCAACAGTGTTATCTTTCAGAATCTATATCGATAAGATAATCTTTCAATTTTGTAATAATGATTTTCTCACAATTTTTAACGACTATTGAAATAATGGAATTTATTGACCATTTCGTATCTATTTTTGGAACTTTTTCACAATATTTTACAATTGATATAGATTCTATACAGCAGGGTAATCGGTTTCGATGCAAAAACCGTTTTCTCTTTGGACCGTATATCTCGAGATGGCAAGTATCGATACTCGATTGACCCATTACAAAGGCGCGAGTCGCCAAGGGCCGACGTAACAATTTGTCGTGTATCGATCATTGATATATAGCGTACGATTGGACCATATGGAGCATCACCTAGGACAGAGAAAATTTATCTCGGGTGTATGCGTGCGCTGAATGTAGTAGCTTCGTTTCGTTCGTGTCGCTGCACCTGAATTCGATATCTCGCACGATATAACGAAACTCAAATATTTTTTTTCTATTCGGATAGGATGAATGACGAAAAAAATAAGATAAAAAGGCCGAACCGAGGTTCGTAGATAAATACGAGAGAGTTAGCGGAGTGCGTGAATTCGTTACGACAAACGAGAGTGGGGTCTGCGCGCTGGCGTGGTGTGTAATCGAGCGTTAAATATTCGTGCAAAATTCTCGTGGAAACACGGGAACGCTTTTGTCCCGCCGCGCGATTCGGAATAATAACGTACGTTTACGGGGAAAATTGAATGGAGAGAGAGAGAGAGAGAGAGAGAGGGCCCACCTCGACTGGGCAAAGTTAAATTCTCGCGGGTACTTGAGTTAATACAAAGGCGATTTATCTAGAGGTTGAAAGGAGAGGAGTCCATTGTCGATTTTATATGCGCAAGAACGACGAATCCAGCTGACGGGAGTACGATTGCCTTTATATATTATACACGGTGATCCAGAAAATCTAAAGTTCGACAAAACGCCTAGAAGATAAGCTCCAACTGAATAGAATTTTTAGTTTTGGACTCAAAATTTCTCGACTTGACAAACACTCTTTAAAAAAATTAAGAGAACAGTATTTTTGAATCACTGTATCTCGGTTAAAAATGATCGAATTAATTCGATAGAGTGATCATTGTAAAATTTGAATTTTTCTCTTTACAACAACCACTTGCTCGATTCGGTGCAATCATGTTTAATCAAATTAGAACTTTTTGAAAATGAGCATCTCGTTTATTCTTGACTTGTATATTTTGAGCTCATCTATAAAATGTTGCGAGTAGATGAAAACGATATTTCCGAAACATCTTGTACATACGGAGATCGGTGCATTCGAAAATCGAATTTCAGCGAAATTGAAAGCCAGCCAAAAGTTTCCCACGACCGCTTACGTCACTGCCAATCGATTGCTCATGACAACATATCACCTAGAGTTCGAAACGATAAAGTATATTTCCCGGTGCGCGCGCGAGAGCTCGCGGCGTACGAAGGGAGGAGAAGCGGCGTGGGTGGATAAGCCTGGAAGTGGCGTAACCGGGTGCGATAGAGGCAATCAGGGAGCCTATTATATCGCTGTCACGGGCTGCAAAGAGAGAAGAGAGAGAAAGTGAGAGAGAGAGAGAGAGAGGGGTTCTGTAAAACGGAAGTATAGCGCTTCCGAACGATTCCACTCTGTTATATTTGCTCTTTTTGCTCGCACACGATTTTTCGATAGTTTTTGTCTCCCTCAGCCCGTCGCGAACATGACAATGAAGTATAAAACGATCGTAAATGACGGATTGAAATTGAATCCTTTATCCGCGGAGGAAAGAAAAAAAGGGTTATATTCGAGTCAGAATTTTAATTTTTGAACCTTCGAGTCTTGTTTCTTGAAGAATTAATACTACACTTTTCATAATGATTAAGGTGTTAGTTATCATTTTTAAAAGATATCTTGACTAGCAATGACCAAATCAATCAAATAATTATTTTAAAACTTTTGAATCTTCTTCTTTAAAGTGACGAACTGCTCAATTTGATTCAATCATTTTCCGTTGAGTTGTAATTGTATAAAAATAACAGCTATCCTCTTAATTTTTTCCAGTATTATATTTAATGTATCTGAAGTTACCATCGTTGGAGTATAACGATATTTCGAAAATATATTTTTTCGCAAAACAAGTTCACATATCTTTTTAAAATACACTTAAACAACGGAAAAACACATTTACAAATAATTTTTGGCCATTTTTGACCAAGTTGGACACGGATGACCAAAAATTATTTCATAAATGTGTTTTTCCGTTGTTTAAGTGTATTTTAAAAAGATATGTGAACTTGTATTGCGAAAAAAAATTTTTTCGAAATATCGTTGGACTCCAACGATGGAAACTTCAGTTACATTATATTTAGTAACTGCTCATAGGGCGTACCATCAAATAAAAAAACTGTATTTTAGCCCTTCACATACCACATGTCGATCTTCTAGAACTAAACCAGACTCATTTGTATATCGGCGTAATGAAAGATCAAAGGAAAATGGGTTCAGCCGGTTTTGATTATTGAAATTCCGACTCGAGATACGTTATGAAGTCAATATCGGTATAACGTCGCGAGAAGAAACAAGTTAGCAGCCATTCCTGCTCTCGATCATTCTCGATGTACTATACGCGGTAATATAGGTACGCGTTGAAATCGACGGGCGACGGGGCTTGTTCTAGGGTCAGAGGTCGCGGGGTCAGGTCGTCGGCAGGTGTGCACAGGTGTGCCGCGCGTGTCGGGAACCGAGCTCAGCTCCGAACGCGAGCGCTCTGCCAGTCGAAACGGGAACTATCGCAACTTGATATCGATCCGGTAATTCTCGCCGCGAGAACTCCTATTGTCTATATCTTTCTCGCTCACTCACGGCCACTCTTTCCTCCGAGTTCCACCTTCGACCGAGCTCATTCATTCTCGATGTCTCTCTCTCTCTCTTCCTCTCTCGAGTTTTCGCCGTCTAACTCTCTCCCCGTTGCAACCAGCTCTGGTCTTTCCCCTCGGGCCTCTGTTGGACAGTTCCACACTTTCAAACTCCGGGCGAATCAGTCGCAATCAATATGGCGTCCCAGTTATTTTCCTCGTCGAGGACTCATTGTCTAGTTTCGAGCCATTTTTAGAGCTTGTTTTCTCTCCCTTTTTTCACCTCTCTCTCCCTCTCTCTTCTATTCTCTCATTCGCGATGCCAGTTTTCGTTCGCAGCGGTGTTTTATCTCGAAGAGCCGTGGCCTATCGTTCACATAGGATTCCAGGTCAATTGGCTTCGCATACGGTTCTGATAATCCCTTATTAAATTGACTCGGCACGATCAAACTCGAAAGCTCGCGGACAGTTGTGAAAAGAGAGAGAGAGAGAGAGAGAGAGAGAGAACCCTTTAGTAGACCAGAGATACTAGAAACTTATACGCGATAGTAACTTTATACGGGGGTAAACAACCCCATCGGGTGACCCCGATATTTGTTTTCGACGTTACTATTCGTACGATTTAGCCAATAGCCGTGATTCTTGATTCCGCTCTGTAAACGAGAAGACTTATCGATGTTATTTTTCTATAATGAGTACTTATTTTCATTGGGAATAGAAAGTAAGATGTACTGAGAAAAAAATTGTATTGAACCAATGAAATGTGCATGCTACTGCCAAAAGTATATAATTAATAAATAATATAAGTATATTAATATATAATTCATTGATTAATCGATATATTTCGTTAGATTGAACGATTATTTTATCGAACTGTCAAAATATCATTTTGGTAACATAGGAATGCATAATTAGACTCAGTGCAGTCTCACGCCAAATGGTGTAATTATCTGACTCACTTCCGGATGCGAAACAAATGGCAATTATATACTAGCAAATTTTATGCGAGAATTTTGGCTCGAGCATATGGTCGCCAATTTGGGCACAGAAGACTTATCGAATATCGTTTTATTATCGAGTTGCAATTTCGAGACAGCTGGGCATGGCTATGCCTCTACCTGACGGGCGATGAATCTTTAGAAGAACCCGATGCTGTTTCTACTGCTGTGCATGGAGCAGAGTGTTGATCAAAAGCTGATAGCGAGTGTGTATCTCGCGGAACGCGTCATTTTGCATTCACAGCACCATGAAATTTTTTAATTAAAACCCTTTACTATTCCATGAATTTCCAAGCGGAACGAATTCATCATGTCCGTACGTCTTCCTTTGATTTTCCGTGAAAGAGTTGAATTTACGGTTCGTAGAAGAATCCGCGAGTGATGCAGCTTGTAAATTTTACACACCAGAAATTCTTTGTTACGGACGCTGAAATTGCCCCGGACAGAAGCATTCTCCAATTCGCATGAAATTTGTATCTTTACAACGTTTGTATATATTCATCGATGTACAGTCCTCGAATATATATTAAGAGGTTGCAGTTATTTTAAAACAACTTTTACTCTGCTAAAAATGATCCAATTCAATAGATCAAATAAATATTTAAGAATTTGAATCTTTATTTTTTAGCTGTTTTGATGATTTAGCTGTTTAAAAAATGACCAGTGTCCCTTAAAATTTTTGGGTAGTATATTTCCTTTGATATATCGAACAGGATATAATCTCGCAACGAATAACTCCGCATCCCATAATAAACGACAGAGTAGAAATTTTTTTCTGCGACTTTCGCTCGAAACAAATCAAGCAATCGCCGTTTCATCGTGCTTTATTGGCAATAAAGCGCGATATCCTTGTTCCCTGTCGAGCGATACATCATAAAAGTACCGTGAAAGGAAAATCGCATCGAATCAACTGAATTAATTAACTTATCCGTTTGGTAGTGGCTCCGACTGTCGGGACGCCTTCTAGTCGGTGTCTTGTTAAGCTCGCCGCCGATGGATTGACACTTTTTTCCCCCCTTTCGTTCTTCCTCTCTCTCTCCCTCTTCTGTGAGCGAGTTGCAGACGTCGCCCGGATTCCCACTAATAAAAGCCTCGACAGGATTTTCGTGTCAGTCGTCGGCTAAATAAACTTTTTGGTCAGGACGTCGGAGAGAGCGATAGGTATATACGAGAATTCTCCCCCTCTTGCTCACTCTTTTCCTCGTTCGCTGCTTTCTGTTTGTATATACATGCGAACGCAACGTCAGAGGGTGCGCCATAAGATAAAAATGACGTGCGCTCGCATCGTCATTTGCGATAATGGCTTGTCGCGTGTTTTCTGATGAGTTTTATGAACTATTTTTATTTTGTTTTGTATCGTCTCGCACGGCAATTCGAAATATTGTAGCACGCACTAAATTCTTCATTTTTTTTTCATCTACTTCGCTAATCTGAGACTTAACTCAAAGAGCTGTTAAGAAGAGCTTATCCGGTGATAAATAATTTGTGTTTAAATAATGTTCTAAAGAAAATTTTAAGGTATCTCAACGATCTAAAATCTCTCAATTTCCAAATAAATGGTACTATACAAAAAATATTTAATTCTATCAAATAAATTATTGTTCAAAATAATGAAATATTGAAATAAAATTGGTATCTATAAATCAAGCAACTATTTTTTCAGCAAATTAGATGTGCAAATAAATATTGAGTACATTCAACAAAATTTCATTTGCATTGGAGGGTCGTATTCGGCATAATAAACGAATGCACCCAAAATTCGTTTGATTCTGCCTCAGTATAATTAATTTTTCTGGTTATTGTCGAAGTTTGCTTTATTGGTAAGTAATACGGTTACCTAGGTAGTATATTTGATTTTTTTCTTTCGAAGGAGCAAGAGAGAGAGGGAGAGAGTAGGCGGGAGTATCAACGCAGCTGGTGGAAATAAAATACCGTCGTAATTGCAAAATGTTAGCAGCTGCGCGTTTTCGAAACTCGGGATAAAACCCCCATTCCTAAGATATTAGCGCGAGTCTTGGCCCAAGCTCCGGGACACCTTATGACTTCATTGAAAGCCACCCCTACCCCTCCCGAACCCCTACTAACTATACGTAAGCAGGAGGAGTATGGAAGGGGTTAATCGACGATATTTGCCCGTGGAACTTTGCAACTTTCGCACACCGCCTGCCATGGGAAGCTAGGCATGTACCATTACGCCTCGTAGATGGCGAAGAAGGCTGCGCGAGCGCGTCATGGAACTTCCGGATTGTTTTACGAAGAATTTTCGCTAAATAAACGCTCAAAATATCATCCACCGTGGCACTTACGCGGGGCCAATTAACATACCTCTTGTAACTAGTTCGACTCGGTCGCGTTATGCTCATTACAAGGTAAGGATGTTGAATTTATTAGGAGATTATCACTCGTTACATAATGTGTTTATTGTGACCCTTTTTCTTTCCATAATTTAGAAAGTTGAATTAAAAACTGAAATATATTAGATTAATTTTTATTTGGTACCTAATTAGTCTCTAACTTTTGTATCTAAATATACTAGGATGAAATCTGAAAGTGGAGCACGTTTGTCTGATCTACCCTGTAAAGCAGAACAGAATTTTACAAAGTTACTATTTTTTACTTTAATCTACAATCCGCAAATAAATAAGTAAACATAAATATCAGGTTTGGCAATTAGGTTTTCTCTGAGGTAGAGTTTTGATCCTTAACTCAAAATAGAACTTGACTCGCTAAACTAAGTAGTTTACACGATCAACTAAACTCGATAAGTACAATGTTTAGGGGAGTCCCAGGGGAGATTTTTTCACGGATCTGGTACGCTGACGATGGGTCAATTTCAATGTAATCCTCGGTGCGCGCGCATCTTCCGTCTACTGTCTCTCTCGCTCTACTTTTCCACCCCGAGCCCCATCTCTTTCCTATCCGGCGGCGAAATCGACGAACAGATGCACAGCACGATCGCGAGGCCCGATGGTATTGCGTTTGCTAATCCCCGACATAGCTGACAGTATAATACACCGCTTTGCAAACATCAAGGAGACTGACACAGCCTCTCTCTCTCTCTCTCTCTCTCTCAGTCTCTCCGTCTCTCTCACACACAACTCTCTGAACCCCTTCGTCACCTCACGGCTATGTAAGTACACCAGTACCGTATGTAGGACCGGTCCGCTCTACGTGAGCACACGAAAACGCACGTGCTCGCGCACACAACCCCCAGAACGTTTTCGTCGCGACAGACCCACACGTTTAACCTGCCGATCGGCCGAGACGACGTACGAGACGTTCCTTTTTATTGTATACCAGGCCAGCCGATCTTTTCAGCGAAAACCAATTTGAACTTCGCGACCTCGCGAGAGAGTATATAATTGTTTCTCGTGATTGATTTACCGAACAATATATTTCTCTTGGAGAATTTTAATGAACTGACGAGTAATAAAATGTCGAACCGAATTGCAATGGATACCCGAGTCGAAAAATTCGATCGGCTTTTCGTTCGAGTTTAAACGATTTCTTAGTCTTGTTCAGTGCACAAATTTTATAATTTATAAACAAGAGAAACTTTGTCATATTTTTAAAAGTCGAGAATAAAAAACGGACCAAATTTTTAAACTCGAGTATATTTGGAAAATTTATTATAATTTTCTTGACACAATAGAATTATAGTGTATGAACCGCTCAAGATTTTGAATGATCGTATTTTCAGTTTACTTATGAGAAGGTAACCGAGTAGGTACAAAATACAAGATCCAATCTGACATGATCAGCTTTCGTTCTTCGCAGAAAAGATACCTTCTTTAAGCTGTATTTGGGTAGTCCCTTTAATCTCACGAAATTCAACAAAATCGACGTAGACTCTTGTTTTTTTTCCTGACGTCATTCGTTCGTTCATATCGAACTTCCGCAACCGCGAGAATTATAGTTTCAATCGATCGTCAAACTTTTCCATGTTCATCCACTAACATTATTCCATCGCGTTTATTAATCAGAAATTATTATTATTTCATTTTTGTTCTATTATTTATTGAAAATTGTGTATCTCATAAAGGGCATTTTCCAATAAGATATTTTTCAACTAGTTGCAAACTGTACTGACTTTGTCTCTTTCTCTCTCACGATGAGATCCACGTTAATTCCCGGGTCATTCGTATAGAAACATGGCACAATGGGGCATTCAAGGGCGTACAACCGTCCACCGTAGTCACGGAGCCGAAACGAAGCTGACCTCGCCTGACGTGCAGGAATAATCCAATCAGCGTTCGCCTACGGGGCCTATAATAAAAGTGACATTTACAACTCCCTGCGGGGTAGATAATAAAACGAATTTGTGCGGATTAACTCCGTAATCCAGCTTGTTTCGCGTCTTCATATAAAATAACGATAAACGTATACAATAGTTTGTCTGTTTCGCGGTCTCGTTGGCAAAAAGTTCGAGCGGTTTGACTTTTCAAAAGAGAAAGAGAGAGAGAGAGAAAAAAAGAAACGTCTAGGAAACCGTTGACGGATCGCAGTTATTCCCTACACCGTCTTACGATCCCAACCCCCCTCCATATTTCCTCTCGATCGCGAATCGTGATCGCACAAAGACCTCGAACAATGAGTTATTCAGGCAATAGACGGTTGAATGACGATCCGAAACCTGGGACTCTCCAGATATTTTCTCTCTCTCCCTCTTACGTCGATATTATAGAGGCACTTCGGTGCTCACTGGGCCCGAATGAAGCACTGACCCGATGAAATCGCGTGCGTGAGTGTAATCTCGCCGACATAATGCCGAATATCTCAAGTGTACTTCAATATCGAGTGCGCCTATATCATTGGATAGAAACGCACTCTCTCCTGCAGAAAAAAAATCTCCCGCTAATGAAAAGACATCCTGGATGAGTTTCGTGAATGAATTTTTGCCGAAACAGGTAGGAAGGATGTCGCTCCTCGAATTATCGAGGACAACGAAATTATTCGAGCATCAGTGATGCCGGGGGAAGGGTAGATTTTTTTTCGATCATTTCTCCATAGTGGAACTTCGAAACTCGATAAAAGTGCAAATGGGATTATTTTTGAGCCGTTAAATAATTTACGAGGTATTTGCGAGACTTCCTGTTACATGAGGAAAGTTCGCAAAAAGTTTGGAGCTTGTCGGAGTTATTTCCGGGTGGGTGATATTGTGGAGGAATCGAAAAGAATTGATGTTTCATTTTACGAACGTTCGATAGCCATTGTCTCATTTGAGAACCGTTTCAGGGTCTCCATTGGCCATGTCCTTGAGTAGTAAAGCATTTTTCTCTTTTTGTCGAAGACGACAAAAAAACCAGGAGTGACTTCTTGAATTTTGTGTCCACAATAATTGTTGGTAGTCTTGAATTTATAGAACTACATTCCTCAAAACAATTAAAGAAACAGTTATCAAACTTTTGCATCTCAGTTAAAGATGATTAAATTTAATCATTTTAAAACTCGAATCTTCCTTTTTCAGACCACCTATTTGAGTCAATTGAATAATTTTTAACCTTGATAACGATGAGTGCCTCTTTTTTGAATAATATATCTTAGTCTAATTTTACATTCGTCATCGTCTTTCCGACTGCACGTCTACGAATATAGCGTACTCGACAACAATTTTTTCACCGGCATGATCAAACCGTCAATTAGCTGTGCTCTTTCGCGATACAGGCGAGGTTCGGAGAACCTCGTTAAGCAGCCTCCGCGCACTTTGTTGCTCGCACCGAAAAAGGATCCGTGAAATTGACGATAATTAATTAAGCTCGGCCGCGCGCGTCTGGATAGTTTTAATGACCGAAAATGCAGAGTCACGTGAATAAAAAAGAAATTAAAAAGTAAAAAAAAACTCGATTCAGCGAGCTGGATAGGTTCTCGCGTCATTACCGGGCCGCGTATAATACGAGGAAAGCGAAGATGGAGGAAAATCGCACACAGAGGCGTTAAGTGCCGGATAAAGAATCGCAAGAACACAATTAGCAGCTCTTGACGCCGAAAGTCGTCGGTGGGGATGAATTTTACGATTTCCCAGAGGTGCGACAAGAGATGATCGTTTCGCTTATCTAATTGCAAGCTTCGTGACGATCTCAGTCGGGGAGAAAAATCGCGGTTATACGAGTTGTCTTTCGTTCTCTCACTTGCGTTTTTACGACTCACGCGAGGGCCGGCAGTTCGATTCCACGAACGAATCGCTAGAACATGTTGACTGGCGCGTAAAATAAGACATAGCACAATAAATGGAACGTTGAACGATAAAAAAGCTTGTCGTACGATAAGCTTATCGTTTCCATTGAATTAGTCTCGAATGTGTGAATCGTAAAAGAATTATCGGCAGGAATTTCAATCTTACCGTATCGAATACGGTAATGAAGTTGTAAAAATATAACGAGATCATTTTATCATTTAGAAATCTATATTCTTAAAAAAAATTAAAGAAACAGTTGTCATTTTCAAATGAATGTATCTCTGTTAAAAATGATCAAATTCAATCGACTGAGTGATATTTTTAAAACTTGAATTTTTCTCTTCAAAATGCTCGATTCGACCATTTTTCTCCGAATAATTATATTAAAATGACGAGTGTCCTCTTAATTATTTTGACGAGTGTCATGATCGGTTTCAACTTCAAGCGTTGAGGAAAAAATGGTTTATGTAAGAATAAAAAATATTTTACCTTTGTGAATCACGCGAGATTCGGAATTTATCATATCTGAATTAAATGTAATAATAAAATGTAAAAAGAAAGATGAAGATAGAGAGAGTTGAAGAGAGATATCAATTTCTTTCTCTGTAATTGGCTATAACCCCGTGATCAAGTAATGGAACTCTCTCATTGAAATACGTTCGCGTAGTCGAAAGAAAAAGAAAGAAGCTTTCCCTTAACGAGTTCTTTAATTGCACAAATTACCATACGATCTTTATGACAAAGGCTTGAGTGAAATCGGTTATTGGAGTTTTGCGCGCGAGGCACAGCGGCACGGGGCTTACGTACATAATTGAAACTTCCAAAGTTACCATACAAAGCCGCCCTATCGAGCGTGGAAAATGGTGTATCCGTTCTATAACCGATACTCGTACCGCGAGAATAGACCATACCTATACAATCACGACGATTTTTATAATTAAATTCATAACCGCAATAACAAACCACTTCAAAAAAAAAGAAATAATGTTAATTGAATTCTTTGAGGCTGGATATGAGATTTGAAAAATGTGCTTCGCGAGATATATTAAATTTTAAACCGTCTTTGATAAATTGGGGGGAAATACTTTTTTGCCGGGAATAACGTCTCTGCATTTCCACTCGGCCGCGGAATCAACAAACAGCTTTCTGGAAGGCAAAGAAACGAATGAAATAAAAAATGTATCCTCATTCGCGGCGTAGGAGGATAGCGATAGCACATTGGGGGTCGGGGTTACGCCCCCTTTATAAGGCCGAATTGGACTACTGGGATACCTGGAAATTTCCCGATGGACCACTGGAATTCCAAACCTAACTTACCGTACGCTTTCTGAGTTTAAGATAGTACCGCGTATATCTGATATTAAAAGTAGAGCGCAGCAGGGCGCCGTGAAAATTTTATTCGCCTACTATTGAATCCAATTACCTGAAAAAAAAACGGTGATATCAAACAACATTTTGATAATTTTCACAGAGAGCTTATAAAGTACCTATCAAGTGAGTTCGTTAACCTATCATGTTGTGTATATGGTTGTTTTGACATATTTCAAGCTTGTAGATTTTAACAAAAATGTAATATGACTTTATCAATATGCAATAATTAACTTTGTGTATTCATTATTGCGTTAATCAAAAATCTGTAATAAAATGATTGAAACAGCTATTGCTCATTCTCAAAAATTAACTTTGTTGCAAAATATTATTTAAATTAACATCGTTGCTAATATAATCAATATCAAAAATGCAATTTTGATACTACTCTTTTTCAGTATAAGTTGCAAACTAGGAGTATCGGAGGAACAAAAAGAACTTCCGATCCCTTGCCCTCATAATGAAAACGTGAATTAATTTCGCTATTCCAAAGGCTAATTGCGTGATGGCTGAAAGGAGTGTAGCTTTCTGCACAATCGTGGCGAGTAAATCACTTGATCGGCGAGGCGAAAACACAAATTAGGGAAGCCTCCGTCCGTACATCGCTCCGAGGGAGATAATAAAAAGCCAGGCCGTGTATACAAGCGCTCGCTGGCATATACGCGCGTACAAAACGACGCGCGCGGAGACTGCGTGTAGTGAGTACCGCATACTGCCGGCGACGACGAAGCCCGGAGGGTATCGGGGGCTAATCTCGGTGCAACCGGCGGGGTTGTGGCTAAAGTTTTCGGCACATGTGTCTGTGCGCAAAGGGGAGAGATTCTACAGTGTTGTTCAAAAGTTCACGATCACCTGCTCGGATTATCATACGATAAACAAAACATATCTCTACAGACTTTTCAGATAAGAGAGTAAGATTAGTCTAAAAAATTTTAGCATTAAAGAATGAAATATCAAGTACACAATTGAGTTTTTTTTCGATTCGACTTTATTGAGAAAAAAATTTTTCTTGTACAAATTTAATTTGTACAATAAAAATAAATTCATTCATCAACAAATGCTTGTTTGCATAAGCCGAACATCTTATTAAACTGTCAAAATATTGTTTTGGCATTATGGAATTGCATATTTAGTTTCAACAAAATTTATTTTGAATCTGATTATAATTATAATTCAATTAAATTATGAATACATCTTCAAAGTCTTGAACCTCTGGATAATACTGTATCGACGAATGAGAATAACCAAAAGGAAGAGAGAGAGAGAGAGAGGCACGCCCTTGAAAACGCGAGTCTAGGTGGGTGGGGCCAGGCAGGATATTACGAAAG
This sequence comes from Goniozus legneri, assembly GCA_003055095.1. Taxonomy (NCBI): domain Eukaryota; kingdom Metazoa; phylum Arthropoda; class Insecta; order Hymenoptera; family Bethylidae; genus Goniozus; species Goniozus legneri. The sequence continues at coordinate 205,547 of NCVS01002096.1, forward strand.
CAGGTGTGTACGCTGCTCAACAAACAAGGAGTGATTAATAGCGGCCGCTCGTTTGGCCCCGATAACGCCGCGGCGTGTCGTCGCCCTCGACCACCCTCTCCTCGAACCTCGTCATCACCCGAGATCGCTCTTGTCGGGTCCCGCGCGTCGGCGGTTATACGTAGGCGGCATGCAGGATGCATTCATAGGGGGTGCACTGCAATCTGTGGTAAATTCCCTCGGGGTATGGATTCAGCGTATTTTCCAGCCAATGCTAGCTGTGTTATAATTGTTTAAGCACAAAGTCTCAGTCGTTTGTATTGTACTTTTCGAACGAAGTCACGTGAACGACAGGAGGGACCATTGTTAGGGCTAATTTTCCAACACTCTCATCTCCGGAAGAACATGCACGGTGAATTGTAACGTTCTTAACAGAATTCTGGAAACAGAGTACAAATAGGAAATAATTGAGCGGATCTTTTTCATCGTGACAGGCCGTTCTAGTGCAGCCCGATACACGCGCACTAGGAAATAGCCGAAATTCGCTCTTAGAGACAAACTCGGCATTGACGATCGGTTGTGGGTACGAGCGGAAATTACATTTCGCCGCGTCGCGGTAATAGCCAACCCCTTCCAGCGATAGCTAGACGAGTAACCCTCCGTCAGTTTTGTCGCGATCGAACTGCGCGATCGCGCGGCTAGAAGTGGAAAAAAAATATCGGACTCTCTCGGTGCCGAAACGATACCGATCGCGAACGCATCCATCATTCTCCTCTCTTCCGTACTCGTCCACAAACCGAGCCCCCTCCGCAGCCCCCCTCTCGTCGGGTTATCCCGCACCGGACCAACGCGAAATCGAGTTATGGAGATCCCATCCATCGGCGCGTTGGCAGAGTTTATCGTCGAAGCGCTAGAAGGATGGCCGGAATTTCAGATTTCCGCGCAGATATATTCCCATCGATGTGGCGAAATTCTTTCGACAATGACCTTTGCGCTGGCCAGTTTCGAAGCTTCACGCCCCGTGTGTTACGTAATTTCAACCTGGAAATTCAGATTCGATTTTGCCAAGCGAGAAATACTCGGTTTGGAGAATCGGCAATGCTTTTTTAATCATACTGATATTCCTAATGATTATATACACAAAGTTGATCAATTCATTAAATGTTGTCTCGATCCGTTATCTTACTGTTGCAACAAAGTGAGTTTTAAAAAAGCAGCAATGCCTGTTTTAATTATTTTATTAAAGATTTTTGATCGATGCAAATATTTGATAAAATTCTCGATAAAATATAGACTAAAATATCATATTAGATTTTTATTATAATCTACAAATTTGAAATGTGCCAAAACAACAATGTCTCATTCGTTGAAACTATTTTATAAAATTTATAAAAATTTTGTTTGTAATTTCCGCTAAGTGTACAGTCGAAAACGTTCATTTCGAAGTTGATGTAATTTCGTGAACAAAACGAGAGGATCCGAAATCACAACACCGCGGTTCTCTAATTTCTTAAGCCGCGATCTTTATTCGTTGATTTCACGCATGGAATGACCAGAAAGCACTTGTACGGCTCAGGGACGTGTACACAGAGAGGGAGCAGGGGAGGAATTGATATAGCGAAAATTCAAACGAACAAAATCGGACTCGGAATCCTTAAGTACCCCCTGGAGCATCGGCGCGTCGGCGGAACAACCGAGAACCCCTAACTATCCTTTCAAACATCGAGAGGAGAGAAGGAGACAGAGTGCTTCCAAGTTCAGGAGCCAGTCGACTGTGAACTGCGCGGGGGTGGGAATGAGATACTCGACGATACGAATCACGACGATCGAGTTCGTCATCGAGCCATTAGCAGATTGTATCGCGGCATGCATACACACCATCTTGATTAATTTTCGATACTTCTCTCTCTCTCCCCCAGCCTCTCGAACGAAAGTACCACTCTAAGCATTTGCGAAATACGTCGTTTGTACGCCCTTACGTAAATCCGTGAACTCGGAGCGAGCAATGGGTGTATAAATAAGCACCGAGTTCCTGGACTATCTCAAGCAGAAATATCTCGAAGGGAGGTTACGTTCGGGTCATTCAAACTGATCAAATTGCCTAAGAGCTCGCAAAAGACATTCATGGGACGAGAACTTTCGTAAAGAGCAGTCTCCATGTGAGTTCTCACCCTACCATAAGGAATTTGTCTCGTGTGAATTATGGATAGACTGACATATGGAAAACTAACGAAAATTGGCTGTCGATTCGATAAAAGATTTAATATAATTAAACCACAAATCATTCGAATCTTGAGTAATCTATTAACAACTGTTAGCTATATCTGAATATAATACTGAAAAAAATTAAGGGGACACATTTTCAAACGGTCGTATTTCGATTAAAAATCATCGAATCGAATTGAACATATGATCATTTTATAAGATTCAATTGTCAAAATGACCTGTTTATCGGCTGAATTTGATGATTTTTAACAGAGCTAGGCAATTCGAAAATGATAAATATTTCCTTAACGTTCAAGGAGTATATTTTTTTATATCTCTATATTTTTTCATTCGCTTTTTTCTATTTCGGGAGAGTTTTTTTGTGTATTGCTGACTATTTCAATTCAGAATTTGGCCTCTCAGGTGTACACCCTCGACCCTTCGCCATTACCTCGAGGCTCTTTTCTTCAGCTCCTTGTCTGTTCCACCTATAAATGGCTAAGTGCACCATCGCCCTCTCTCCCTCACTCTCTCTTTCTCCTACCTCACTCGGACGAACAACTCTCGCCGAAATACCATTTCGGCACCCCCAATGAGGAATTCCCACCGCGATCGGCATTCCCTCGCTATATTTTCAAACTTTCCTCATTCGAGAAAGTCTCGAAACCTTCGAAGCCAATTCGAAAAATAACTTGATATTTCAGTTACACTTTAATAATAAATGATTATAAATAAATATTTGATTAAAGCAAATGTTGATAAATCGTAAAATTTCATCGTGTCTGATTACATGATTACAGTTTATTGAAAACGAAGAAAACGTGGTCATAACGCAATATTCATCACGTCGGTCAGATTAGTATCATGCTAGATGCGTGTTCGCCACAAGATTCGTGATACACTCATTCTTGTCGCGCATCGCTCGTGCAACTGGAAGGATCCCTCTGGTCTCGCATAAAGGATAGCTCTGGACGGTTGGAAGCGTTCCAAGTTGAATGGGGTCAGACTGTTGTGTACCACTAGAGTCGTGCAATGAGCCGTACTAATCGCACTTCTCGTACATCTTTTGCCGTCAACCTCGATGTTCTCTTCTCAAACCTTACCCCTCGTCTCATATCTCCTTGTTTTCACGAATTGCGTCAAATCTAATATTGATTTTCGTTCATTCTCGCTTACGCTAGTCTTCCATATTTCGAAGAAATAATTTCATCGATACAAGAAGACTTTTCTTTCGGAAATTCGGTTTATCCGCTAATCGCGAGAACATCCGGAACTCGCAACACCTTTTCCACTTCCCACCCACCCTCTGTTATTCTCTTTGCTGGCATATTTTCTCATCCTCCTTTCGCAGCATTTACGGACACGACGGTTCTGTTAATTGCTTTTCGTTACGCTCGCTTGCCCGGGAATTCCCTTACCTCGTTCGCGTGATCCAAAATATTTCGCTTCCGGTGAATTTTTTTTCTCTTTTTTATACGTCTAGTCGATATTTAATAAAGTGCATCGATTGGACAAGATATATATCTCAGGTAGGAGAGCTTTGCTTTATTTGTCTTTCGAGCACGTCATTATATAAAAATTTCCAATTATGAATGTCCAATGAAAGGGTAATTACATTTGGCGACTTTCCGCTTCTTCTGTAGGCTCAATAATGAACGAGAGTGAATGAAGAGAGAACACCGAGGTAGCGACAAAATCGGTAAGGATAAATTGAATCGGGGCAACCCCATCGATTTCAGAGCTTGCTTTGATCTTCAAGGGTCAATCTTCGCGAAACTCGCTTTGGCTGGACTAACCTTGCGGTTTGGTAAAGTCTTCGATGAGTACCTAAAATCGATGCACCACTGCGCAGTTCTTCTTCACAAAGAGAATATTTCACATGCGTTAGCTTCACGCGAGTTTTTTCTTTCGATTTCCCTTCTCGTTAACGTCGCTCAAGATGAAGCCTTGACTTCATTGCAACATTGATTGCGATTTGAGCAGAGCCTCCATTTATCTTCCATACACGTTAAAAAATGGTCTTAATTTAACATAAATCAGTTGAAATATCAAACGACAAAACGACCATATTACATTGTAAATTAATTGATTGTATATTTTAATTTTTTATAAATAATATGCAATTCGTAGAGGAAGACAAATAGGTATGTTAATTTAACAAAATTTTACAATCGTATGTTATACTATTAATAACTTTATAGTATGTAAAATAATCAACATAAAAGTTTTCATAGTGAGATTTTTTTAACATATTGCGTATGTCTTCCTATCGTGTAGGTACGATGATATATGAAAATCTTATTTCTCAGCATGAAAGTCGTAAACAAGACAATTATTTGGATTAAATCAGCTATTTTGTACGCGAAGGCGGTTTCCAAAGAACATAATGCGCGTGACTCCAATAAACCAAATTGCAAATGACGTCTCTGACCGCTTCTCTGAATGTTATAATAACGACGTATTCAAGAAACGATGTTTGCCGTGAGTCCACGACGGCCAATTACCTCGAATTGTACGACGTCACTTGCGGAATGGCTTCACGGCGTTCCGAAATTGCACGGAAGATCTCGACTGAAGCCGCGTGTGAAATTCAACGCGATAGGAAACCAAATATCCTCTTGAATTAAAGTCAAGAATTCATAACGAGTAAAATGAAATATTAAGAAAATGTTATTCTAATAAAATAAGTAGATTGATAAAATTATAAATGATATTCTAAGTTGAAATTTCAGGACCAATCAAATCGAAAATACACTCCATCAAGTTATGAGATTATTTTATACCATACTGCGATGTTAATAATTCTTTATTAAAGCACGAAGGGTTAAACTTTACGGGACATATTGTTGTCTGGATCTCTCAAGATGGTCTTTTAAATGGTATTTTCAAGCTGGGATGGGAAGCCTCTGTCTTTCTCTCTCTCCCGTTTCACTGCCTCCACTCGGTTGGAGAAGCGAGCGTCACAAACAGCGGTTATCCGTTCCTACGATTGACGTTATTGTGCTGCGCGAGCGCGTGGAAGACAGCGGATGACTTTGATTACGATATTGTGCAAAATAACCGTAAAGTCGCACCGTGACTTCCATCATTTATACACTGCATTCATAACAAACTCCTGTCACTTTACGTGCATGGTCATCTGACATTACGCGACCGTTGCTAATCATCAGCCGGTCTCGCATATTCTGACAAATCGAAGGAGCTACTAGAAAATAACGCTTTTGAAATACGCATGAATCAAATAAAGTATGATACTAAATATTTGAAAAATTGATTTTTGAAATAGAAAGTATGTACTATGGTAACAAAAATTATAATATAATTTCATTCGGCTCATTTTTACCGGTTGGTTATAACCATTATCACTAGTGAGTTGGCAACGTTGCAAATTAATTGAATTTCAAACGAATAACTGTTTAATTCTTTACACAATAAATTGTTTTTGATATGAAGAGCGATCGAGAGCTTCCTACTGGAATTCGATCTCCTTAAAAATGTTCGTGACACATTCAACGTCACGAGTATGGCTAACATATATCGACCACACACAAACGAGAGAAATACGTTGTCACCGACGTATATCAAATTGGCAATACACGCGGAGAGAGCGCGAGAGAGATCCTCGCGAAGATATAAATATCAACACAATATGAAATTTTCGATATCGCGTGGATAACATCCTGTCCGAGACGAGTATAAGAGCGGAATCGAAATGCAATAATCGAAGGAACGGAGGTGGAAGAAGGTAAAGAAGAAGAAGGAAAAGGATAAGAGGACGAGCTGTGAATCGCACTCGTGGGACAAGCGGAAGCGATCGGAACGAGAAAATTACCTTCGATTGACTAACCTTGAACTCGATACTGAGAACAAAGGATTGAAGGGGGTCTTGAGCGGATTACGCGTCAGTGGAAAATAAAAGGACGAGCTACACGGACGAACGTGAGAGTAGAAGACAGATGTGGATGAATGGTTCCAAAGGGAGGGCCCAGGAAAACGAATGTAAACGGCGATCGAACTGTATTTTCTTACGTCATATTTCACAGAATTCAAATATCTATCGTACCTCTAACTTTACATACACTGAGAAAGAAGAATGATAATTTTAAACAATTTTAATCACTTTTATGAAGAGTTATAAATGTCACGTCAACTGAAAGAAAATACCATTTAGCTCCTACTTTTCTCTCGCTCTCGTAGAAAAAGAATTGCGAATGAAATTTCGTTGTGAATAATATTCCTAAAAATCCAAATTGCGAAATTTCAGGGTGAATTCGCGTGCTTAGCATATTAGAGGGGGGAAATATTTGGAAGCATTCGCGGTATGCGTATTATAAAGCGAATGCACGCACCATGGGCGAGTCACCTGTGTGGGGTAGATGGCGCGTGCACACGAAGCTCGCGAGCCTTCACATGGACGTCGAAATGCCACCGTCCGTTCCAGCTCGCTATACACATCTCGCGGGAATCCCCTCCCCCCTCCCCCTTGCCTTCCATACCTCCCCCAACCTCACGCAATTAGTGGGCTCGTCCTCCGGCTCGTGGGCGAGTCCTTAATTATATCTTTCAAAATATTGGAGTTAAATTGAAAAGTCGCCTCCCTAATTGTATTTCGGATACCGAGTCATTATGTATATGTATATCCTCCCCATCTTTTCGTATTGATTTACAGAACCCTCAATTATCCTTGCCGCCCGATCGTAGTCGTCTCTCCACTTTCCTCTCTCCTTTTTGCTCTCGGTCTTCCTTTTCTTTTTTACATAAGCGCGCGAAAGACGGAACGGAGTTCCAGATACAAAGCCGATCGTGATTCATAAGCTTCTGGCTTAACGATCCGTGCCTTTGGAGGCGAACTCGGCGGGGATGATGAATTTTAATTCTCCTTTGTTTTGGAAATTTATTTTTTCTCCGCTCCTTCGGCGGTTAGACCGTTGCTTCTTCGCCGCAATCTCGCACGCCGTCGATTATTCATACTTTTTTCGAGGTTGTATCGAGAGCAAAGTTTACCAGCGTGGAAAAAGCCTTGTTTGGCACGAAAAACTGCTTTTAATTAATTTTATCGATTGGATCAGGACTTCTTAAAACGAATATTGACGGAGTTGTGTTATTCACCATATGTAGATAGAATTTAAATCCAGTAGAATCCACAAAAGGTTTTTATACTCCCGCATTTTCGAGTTTGAAGAATAGTAATTAATTTCGGTAGGATTCCGCTGATGTCATTAAAACGCAAAACTTTCTTTTTATTCTCTGAAAAATCCATTCGGCTTATAAATAAAATATTCGGCAGCCAATTAGTACTCGGGCCGAGATACTTAACGAATCCGTTAAGCTTACGAGCCGCAGAAAAGCACCGCGCCGCTTCGACGCTGTCAGCATGAAATTTTAAAAAATTTATCTCATTCAATGAAAAATAAAGGAAATTCTTCAAGTTCTTCTCGCTAAAATTAATTCGATAACGCCGTTAAAAATCGTGTTTCTCTTCTATCGTATATTTCATACCGACTGCTCCAACTGAATTCAAATCTAGCTAACGAGTTACCCTCGTCTGAGATCTTGTTAAAGAGCGAGTTTGTACGACGAAAAGGTAACAGCTAGGAGCTGAAAAATTATTGGCATTATGAATTCGCATACCCAACCTGAACGCTATTGAAGGGAAGAATTAACGAAGATGATCGGGAAGATTTCGGTATTCGTATACACCCCTTATCGACATGGGGGCATCGACAACAATTGAATTCAAACCTCGATATCAGATGGAATCGATGAAATCCATTTAATGGACGTCTTGGCGTTTATACGTCCTATCTGGCGCGGTAAACAGAAAAGGTTTTGTGCCTCTCAACTCTAACTCGCTGACAGTCACGTATAGACACACCGGGCGAGGACGATCGAGAGAACCGAGTCGTAGGCGAGGACCGTTCGATCCACCGTGAAAGGACACGGAGATCCCTTTTGTGAAAACCGCGAGCGATCGAGCCGGAAGATAGCGGAATGGAATGGCGGACGTCGTGGACGGGATTCTCTCCGACAATCGAGCCGAGATCGACTGTGCTCGATCTCGCACAAGCTCGCTTCTTGTTTATACCTATAGGGTGTCTCGATATCTATACATATTCTTATTACGAAAAAAAAAAAAACTGCATACAAGAGAAAAATGATCCATCTATATGTATAGAATATTCAGGTCGAAAATGCGAGGAGGAGAAAATTGAATCGATTTTGTAAAACTGTTGAATTTTAGAGAATTGGATTTTTTGGACACCGGGTGTATTTATAGATACCTGCTGTTAAGCGATGACCATACGTCTTTCCGATTCGTCGAGTATCGCGTTCCACCATCGTGGCGACACGTGACACCTGCTACCTGCTACTTAGTTGTCGCCTTTCTCACTCGCTCTCTCGCTCGCATCACTCTGGAGCTTAAATCCAGAGCAAACCCACGCGCCAATGTTAATCCATCTCTATTGGGTCCGATAATGGTATTCATTATGTACCTGAGAATTTTCGCGATACGTATTTGAGCGGCAATCGAGTTTTACGGGTTCGAGACGTGTTTCTCGATCTCGAGATAAAGGTGTGACGCTATACTGTCATTTTAGAATTCGCCGCACGGCATTCGCTTACAGCTTTATTCCCACCGGTAGCTTGATTCTTTTTTTTCCGAGATCTGTCGCATCTCGAGTTACGAACAGTTTCTAATTTTTTTTCGTATTAGTTCCCGTTTAGAAAATTTTGGTATTTTCTTTTTATATATACAATGAAAAATTAAAAGTGGTATTTTCTCTTAGCTGCGGCGTTGGGCTATAATAACAACAACAACAACGCAACGCAACGCAACGCAACATTGCAACGTTTATTTTAATCATTTCATTTAAAGTTTTTGATTAATGCAAACATTTATTATGACTACTCAATGTTTTTTACTTCAATTATTGTTTTATCCTCATTTCTCAATAAATACATGCTAGATTTTTGTTGAAATTCACAAATTCGGAACGTGCCAAAATATACTAAAACGTGTTCGGTTGCTGAACTCATTTATATTTAAAATATTGATAACTCTACATAGTCTTATTCATTGTAGCTATTCACTTGACAAGCTCCTGAACGTTCATGACTCTCTGTAAAAGTTATCAAAATGTTTGACATCACCATTTTTCTCTCTCAGTGTATATTATTTCTCTTCTGCACAGAATCCTTCAAGATCTTATCACGAAATGTGTAAAATATAGGTTGCATCGGGGGTGTCTTGTGACCGTAAGAAAAAGGAGTCAGCCAATGCCGTGGCAGAAATATGCATTTCCACCTCTTATGGAGTACCAGCGTATAGCACCGGTGAAAAGTTTGATCCCATAAAAAAGCGAAACACATAGACAGGATATACGGATATTTACGCCCCTGATACAAAGTCTAGGAGACGTTCTCGTACTTTTCGCCGCGAACTTTTCGTCACACACGCGCGCTCGTGTGAGTGTCTCTTTCCTCGAATATATATTCAAAGGGGTATACGATCTTTACATATGAAATGGTCACGACACGCGAGATGAACCCGATGAGCCGTACTCACGCATATCGATCACGTTTTACACGCGAAAAGTAGCGAAAGGAGGAACGAGAGAGGGAGAGGACGAGTCTAGCTCGCTGATAAAATAAATTGCGAGTTATTCTCGCGAATGGTTATACAGCGAGTTCACTCGCGTGTCCGGGCCGTTATATTTTTTTTCTCTCTCTTACTCTATCTCTCACTTTTTGCCATTTTCTTTTTCATTTCGTCGTATAATGACACATCGAGAGTGTACGCGAGTCGCTTTTACCGCTTTCACGCTAAAATGGCGTAGGCACGTGAGAGCTATAACACTCGTGTGTGTACGTGAACTCTTCGTAGTATGTGTAAGGTACTATACGTATACACGGGCGATAATTACGCGAGCGTCGATAAGTAATCTAGACCGTAAAGGACACTGCGAGGGCCCGATCATGCACGCTATCGATACAGCTAACCTGCCTTTTTATAATTCAACCGCGCACGATCGAGCTCGTTACTCTTCGCGAGAACCGTTATTACAGGGGAAAACTTTTTTCTTCCTTTCTAGCCTCTTTTTTTTCATTTATCGCTGTAAACGCGCGCGGCAACGAAGCACCGTTTAATGCGTTTCTGCTGTACTTTGTTTCGAGCGCGACTATTACAAGCACCGAAAAGTGAGGAGAATTCTTATCGCGAGGTCTACACTCGAAGAGTTGCGCTTTGAAAGTGCAACATCGTACAAATTGACGAGATTTGATTCTCTTGCCATTACCTATTTACGTCGAATCGTCGTCGAGTTTTCCTTCTTTTGCTATGGAGGCGACTCTCGCGGTTACGTGGTCTCATGAATAAAAATTCGCAATGAAGACGCGCTGCGGAAGTACTGTGGCGGAGAGCTTATGTGTCTTGCACGAGGTTGCGAGGTTTATCGACTCGCATATAATGAATCGTTAATGGATTGCAACTCTTTATCGCTCGCCCTTTCGCTTGTCTTGAGATCATAACGCGGTTGTAGGAAAGTTACACAACCTCGAATTCAGACGCGTTTAAGTATGCATTGTGTATTCGAAAGACTCGAAGAGCTGCGAAATAAACTCGTATTTGGTGTTTCGTGTACACATTGAGAAAGAATGGTGAAGTCAACACTTCAACAACTTTTACAGAGGGTCATAGGGTAGATATACCATTTGTGGTCAGTTTGACTCCAGTCTTTGATCAAAAATTAAATTAATTTAACTTTGTAAGATATTAGTTAATCAAATCTTAAACGTATGAGTGGAGTATTTTAAAAATATTACGATTCTTACACATTGATGTTCTGACACATTTCAAGTTTGTACATTCTAATAAAAATCTAGTATTTATTTTTTTCTATTACAAATGTTAGCAATGATTAAGAATCTTTAATAAAATGCATTGCTGACTCTCCAAAATTGACTTTGATGTAAAATAATATTTTCATTAACATCGTTGTTATTACAATCCATCAGCAACTAAGAGAAAATGCCATTTAGCTCCTATTTTTCCTAGCGCAAAAGAGAACAATATTCGTAGTCGAAAGCTCTCTACTCGATCTCCGGTGCGGGGGCGAATAATTTTCATCCGCGTCAGCGTTGTTCGACGACATTAATATTTCAGCCGGTAGACGGCGAATTTCCCCGCCGGCGCGTTTGTATCGATAATCGATCCCTCCCAATCTTATCGGCTGTACGAAGCGAGGTTCTTGTTCGTTGACGAGCTCAATGGGGCTCATTCCTCATTCACGAATCACGAAATTAATTCGTTTTAATTATTCCACTCGAACAATCGGCTTTTCGTTATACGCCCGATTCATGAATAAACTCTCGCTGTGCTATAATAATCTCGCAGCGAGCGAAAGGGCGAGGCAGTTTTCGCGCAGGGGAAAATTCTCGCACGAGGAAAAATCGCGAGGCTTTCGGTCCATCTCGCGGCCTGGTATGGTGCAATCAAATATTAATGCCCTGCAGTTGTTACACGGTCAGGCAATTTCGGAACGAGTTCGCCATCAAGCACTCTCGCGCGCACACGCGCGGGGTGGTTTATACCACCTCGCTCGTAAATTCGCATCTCGACCGACCCCTCGCGGAGCTCGACTGGGAATAGCAGTCGTAAGGGCATCGCGATGTGGAGGGAGCGAAGTGACTGAACGGGAGGGGGAGGAAAAGACATATACACATATATCGAACTCTCGACCCTCGTGGTGTCGTACTCGATATATTCGACGTATTGATAAAATAATGAGTGCGTTATTAACTCGAGTATACCAACCATATATAAGAGGGTGCTCGCAGTAATGCGCGCAGGCATGCGAGCTCGATTCGCACACGCGTGCCACTCCCCTCCAATTTTATCTCTCTCTCTCTCTCTCTCTTTCTCTCTACGCTCGCGAAAAAACCGTACCGGAGTAAAAAATACTGGCCAGAAATATCTCAGTTTATCGGCTCTCCGCGTATTTCCGCAATAGCGCGCGCTATTTTTCAATTAATTTACGCACAGCATGCGAAAAAATGTTCGACATTCCTATACACACCGTGGCGGAGAATTAATTTCCCGGTGATATCAATAGAAAAATTCGATACCGCGATATTTTAATTAAAAAGTCGAAGAAATTTCCTTGCAGTTGTATTTTTTTTTTCATCGAGGGCGATTTAATCACTTTATCAAACGACTGAAGAATGCCGCTGCGTGTATGGAAAAAAATAACTGAAAGGTAGATAACACTCGTGCCACAACAGTACACTGAAAAAAGCAACAGCTAACTAAATTGCATTTTCATTGCGCAACAATGTTGTAAATAATGTTGCATTGCGCTTGCAATAAAGTCAATTTCATAGAATCTAATATTCGTTTTTCAGTCCTTTTATCAAAGATTTTTTATCAATGCTTCGCAAAGTTGATTAGTGTATATTGTTTTGTTTTCGTTAAAATCTGCAAATTTGAAAAATGTCAAAACAACAATGGGTAGGTGTACATGTTGGGTTCATGAACTCAACCAGATTCAATAGGCTCGTGAACATCAATTTACGACTTCGTGTATAAAAGTTATAAAAATGTTTGAAATGGTAATTTTTCCTCTCAGTGTACATATACGTATAATAACAAGCACGAATAATGTGCGAAAGAATTGAAAAAAGTTGCGCGGTAATATTCGTTTCGGCATGTTCGCGCGTTGTATACCGAAGAGGCGTGAGAGTACGAGGAAAATCCCTTGGGTCACCTTGTACCCGGAAAAGATAGAAAGAGGGAAAAATGAGGAGGAGAGGGAGAACTCCGACACTACTCCACGGGCATTTTTCTTCCGATAGATACGGAGGACCAGAAAAATGAACGCGTGTCAGGGTGAAGGGTCGAGCGAGAATGGTGGGGGGTAGAAGTACGTGGAGATATGCGTGCACGCGTCATATTGATCTTATAACGCGTGGCTGCGTGTCGGCAGGTAACTCTCACGCATTTATGGCTGAGCACACGCGAGACGTTCCTCCCTCTGCTCCGTTTCTCCTTTTTTTCTTTTCGCCAACCGAAATGGCAAGGAGCGCAGTTCACGAGTAATTTTACGAGGCTTGACCCCGTCGACGTCTGAGCGGTCTTCTTGTAAATCGCAAGAGGGCGGAACGAATATAGAGGGGGACGAAAGAAAGAGGAGCACATTTTTTAATCGTAATTACGTTGGAAGCGCATTTGCGGCGTGCCCGCGAAATTGCCTCCGCGATGATACTCGTCGCGAGCTTCCCAAGCTGAAAAATATACATGCGCGAGTATACACAGCGCGCACGTACTGCACTTTTATTCGCTAAATATTTTCAGTTCTCCATTACAGTCACCGGGATCGACTATTTTCCCTTCCGAACGAAACAAAAAACGCACACGATGATTAAATAAAGCGATAGCGTAGTTTTCGCCGGGTAATTCGATTTCGCTCAATTACAGGCTCGGAGTGAACTAGCAGTGAATTAAAAGAGAAATAGTGGAAAAATATACAAGAGAGCGGAATTTATATTTTACGATGAATGTAAAAGGAATGTAACCGAGAGTATGCGATACGGAATAGCGTACGGTAGGGCGAAGTTCGGAAACGAAAGAATTCATCGAGCGAGGGCGGGGTATTATACGCGCTCATATCGTTTATAAACGCCCGTTGCGTGCGGGGATCGTCAAACGGTGGCGCGTTAACGCGCGTGGAAGGGGGTGGCTGAGGGTAGAAACGATACGTGGGGAGGAAAAAAGGTGGCCAGGGGTGGAATATGGCGTGGGCGGAATCGAGCTCGACACGGAACCACCTGAGACCCCTCTCTCTCTCTCTCTCTCACTTTTCCATATTCCATGCTAATTCTCGCAGACTATTCTCTCTCTCTCTCTGTCTTTCTCTCCCTTTAAGCCCGTCTGAGCGCGGCCGCTCATTGTATACGGAAAAGCGTTTGCTATTCGTACGCGACGGGAAAAAAGCCGAGAGTAGAGTTTGAAACGAGAGAAAAAATATGCAAATTTTACACAATGAAGCGAAAAAAGTTGACGCTCGGATTACTCCTCTTTTTTCTAACTGGATATAAGCTACCGTACATGTCACTCTCGCTCACGCGAAAACCGACCCGGCGAGCCGTGCACGCGTAGAGTTAGCGATGTGCGAGAGTTTGAAAATGCTCGCTCGTGAAACGTTACTGTATTCCACTCTCACTAGCTCACGAGTGCTCGGAGTCAACGGAATGTTATTAAAGCGCAGTCGAATTTGCCAGTACGCGCGCACTTTCCCGTGTATAATCACACACGTGAGAGAGCCCGCGCGCGCGCGCACGCGTGCGAGAGAACGTGGCTGGTTTTTCAACGACGGGAAATCCTTTGACGCCCAAGACGAGCACGCGAGGCACTCAAAGATCCGTAGACGGAGCTACCTCCTGTAATTTGCCCACCAAAACGAGAAGAGCCATTTTTTTCAAGTTTCAAACAGCGAGATTATTTTACACCTTTTGAGTTTTGAAAAATAACGAAAAATGGGCTAAAGGGAAAAATAAACTTTATTGCTTCATAATCTTCATAGTGCTATAAACACTCGTATTGGGAAAGATTCCTGATAAAAGAGGGAGGATGGCGGGATAACGATCGATAAAAATCTACTTCGCGTAAAACCCGACAATTTATAGCAACCGGGTCAACGAATTTTCCGCCTTTTGATACGGCTGGGGGAAAATTCATCGGCTGGCGCAGCGAACGGCGAGTTTTCTCGCGGCTCGCAACTGCCAATTTCGCTCAAAGGCTAGGCTAGATTCTCCAGTCTCGCGGTACGCTCACGCGAAATCGCCGTGGGGCGCGAATATGGTCGTTATACTCGCGCGATAAAATTATCGGCCGTTCGCGAGAACTCCGTGGAGAGAGCGAGAGGGATGGATACGAGCACTTGCGCGGCATCAAAGAGCTATAATTGGACGTCAGGTTGCGAGAAAGTGGGAGTCTATATTTAGGAACGAGGATGGCCGCAAAACCATATGGGAGGGCAAGACCCGCGTGCTGGTTTGCCGAGCTAGATCGAGCTACAGGGCCCCATGGGCGAAAAGGGCAAGACCTCTTAACGTCACGAGAGCCACGAATTATTGCGCCATTCCGGTCACTTAGGGTGCGACCGGCCCTTATTACGCCCCTAACACCCCCCTTCTCTCTTCTCTCTGGGCAACAACGTTTGACGAGGTTACGCCAACTTCTCGTTTCCAGTTTTCTCATGGCAGTTCTTGCCGAATAAAAAAATAAGACTTGATTTTGAAACGGATGTCTTGCCGAAGGATCAGTGTCAGCTTGACTGTCTTTTTCATCTCGTTAGGTTTGTCTAACATTCGTTTTTATGAATTCTCTTTATTCTTCTAATACTAGATTTATCATTGCCAGTCAATTTGACTGGTTGGAATGTAAATCTTGTGTAGTACGAGAAAAATTCAAAATGAGTTTGTTTGAAAATTTTCGAATTAATTGATGCTTTGAAAATATTGTAAAATATAGTTTTTATCATCATATACAGGGTGAAAGATAACTACCCTCTAAAATTGCACCGGCGGATAGAGAGGTTTTGCCTGAACAAGAATATTTTTTGTTCAGGTGAATCGGTTAATCTGTTCAAAAAATATTCACGGTTGAAATTTAAATTTTTTAACGAGTGCGAGTTCGGAAGAGTAAGACACACCCAAAATTTTCGGCGACTCTGCAACAACTTCACGTTTGGTGAAAAATTACTAATGTGTTGAAATTAGCGCAGAGTCTTTACGTCAAGTAAAACATTAACCAATATGTCAACGAGAATGAGAGAGAGAGAGAGAGAGAGAGAGAGAGAGAGAGAGCACCAGCGAGAGTACGAGAGAGAGAATGAGAGAGATGGTTGATCTGTTCCGGTTGAACAATTAATCCTGTTACACCCTGTAGATAGACATAAAAGTTTAAATTTATAAGAATTATTGTATGAAAACTCAATTTTTGTAACGTTATAATTGTGATTTGTTAAGGTACAAAGTTTTATTTTCCAACCCGGTTTCTCTTATCGATCGCAATATAAACCTCACTCTTTCTCATCTTCATTTCCCCTCTACCGAAATCATTACCGTGTCCACGTTCGAGAGCTTCGTATACCCGCGAAAATATCGGCTTACGACAATCGACGGCATCCGAATTCTTCTTCGGTGATATGAAGAGGTCGGCCAACATTAGGCCGTCTGCACCATCAGAGGCACTCGCCCTCCATTTATTTTTGTCTCGAAAAGTACCAGCGTTCACTGATAATCGATGTTTTCTCCTGCAGGAGAGCATCCCCCTATGTGAATTATAAAAGTAGGACCCGTTATTACCACGCCAACCCCTCAAGTTTTCGAAATATGATCACACAGTAGTGCGAGGGTGAAAAAATCAAATTTAAGTACGCGAAAATGATTAATGTAACCGACTCAGAGGGCTCGGAAGGAAATGAGGTGCACCCAAAAACGCGAGCTCGTCGGATTGTTTTTCAACTCGGCTTTATATTGCACGATGTGGTGCGAGGAATATATCTTCGGCGAGTGAGAGACCAGCCCTAGCTCCCTGGCTCCCTTTCTCTCTCTCTCGTAAAATGTACGCTTATGAAGCATACATTCGATCGATATACATAACTTACGCGAATATTTCAATAACAGAAGACAGAATAACGGGAATAAATCTGAGACTCGTTCTATATTCCGCAGTATCGGAAAGGATCTTGTATTCAATTTAGAGAGGATTTTAAAGAGATATTTTTTTTCTACCAAGATTAAGTCCGATATTCCCTTTTCGCGGAAGCTCGTAAGTCCGTAAGCTTATCGGAATATTTACTGAAATCCTCGGTACGGGGCCACGCATATTATTTTAATGCCGATCGATACCGAACCGCGAATACAAACAGAGTGAAACAATTCTGAATTCAGTCTTCGCGGGAAGACTCGAGGGACATTAATTTTCGATATATCGCTCTTATTTTCCGAATTCCTCTTGTTTCGTCTCGAGAGAGTCGAACGTCGAAAGAGATTTTACCGAGATCGGCAATTTCCCGATACGCGGATGGGAGAGAGTCGAGAGGACGTCAACCTAATACCACCCCTCGAGAGAGTACGAACGATTATCGAGTGCTTGCCTACACCCTCCCGAAAGGGTTTACCGCGATGAGAGAGAATCCCGTCACAATTTTCCACTTTCTCTTTATTTTCATTCTCATTTTACGTAACTTTTCACAAGATTTTTACGACATATCGATATGTTTAGCGTGGGATTCTTCCCTCGATCGTAAAAATATATCGAAACGAGAGTTTAGAAACGGGGAGTCTCGATTCTCGAGTGGCGGGTAAGATCGTCTGGCATAATCGCCGGCGGGGGTGGGCTACGGATTATACGAGAGTCACGGTCCTGGCGTGTATAAACACGCGACGCATAGGACCTTTTGGAGCTCGTCTGACACGGGGCTCTAATCCCCTTCCCAGGACGGAGAGCCGAAGCGCGGGAATTCTCCAAAAGAAACTGCGCGCGCGCAAAAAAAAAATAAAAAGGAGAATAGAAAAACTGGCAACCCTTGACGGCTTAATGCTTATCGGAATTTAAGTCGGCCATTTAACCCGCGTGAATCGTCTAGCCGATTTGCCTGAATTCCATTTCCCCTTCTATAGTTCGCTTATAAGGTACACCTTTTTTCGATTTTTCCCTCTGACCCCCTCCTTGCCGACCTTAGACCTTGTGAGTTTGCTCGCTGAGTCCAGAAGTGGCCTTCTTCCCCTCGGCAACTTTCCGGGGGTCTATTGTGCACGCGAAAAAGTAGGAAGAGAGAGAGAGGATTATACAGCGGCTCGTAACCCTTTTGTCGTCGTGCACGAGCGTAACGTCGAACGTACGACGAAATGGCTTCGAATTCGGGATCCCACTTCTTGGCCCTGTTATCGTGTCGAATATACCTGTTCGCGCACCGAAAACTGTTTCGAGAGAAATTCCGTCTACTCCCACCTTCGTTTTTAACATCGCACGATGAAAATTCTTTTTTTTTAATAACTTTATTTTGCTACTTTTGTTACTAAATTAACACAATTAAATGCTATAATGTAATATTGGTATAAATAAATCATTTGAGAAATATAAAATATATTACTTAAAAAAATTAAAAGGATATAAATCATTTTAAAACATAATTTGGCTAAAAACGATTTAATCGAATCAAGCAGGTGGAAAATTTAAGAGGGACTCAAATTTTAAAACCATCACTTGTTCGATTTGTCAATTATTCTTAGCCAAGATAAGTTTTAAAATGAGAAGTGTCTCTTTAATCTTTTTGAAGTGTGTATCCATAATTATATTTATAATCATAATTAGTTTATAATTACAGATGGTGAAGCGTATGCGACAATTTTTACACATAGGTGATTTTTTCATTAGTAAGATAAGAATGAGTTAGGGCTGGATGGCTTATTCTTAATCTGTTTACCAGCATTTGGGCTCTCCTTTTAAAATGGGGCGATATATTCAGTGTGCAGATTCTTCTGATATCTTTGAGATGATTATATCTCAAATTAATCCAGGAAAAACCGTCTTGCATTAAGAATATCTCGTACTTTTCGTACTTGAAAAAAAAACGAGAATGGCCTTTTTACGTTCTTCGGGGCGATAAAACGGCCACACACGTAATACATTTATAACCCCTCTTTTAAAATAAAACAAAAGAGAAAAAATGGCTAGAATAAAACGCGGCCAATGTCTTACGTGAGACCGCATAACTCGAGCAGAAGCAAGAGAGAGAGAGAGAGAGAGAGAGAGAGAGAGAGAGAGAGAGAGAGAGAGAGAGAGAGAAAGAGAGAGATAGTAGAGAAATGGGCGTGAGTGGTTCTTTTCTCATTCTCCCCGAACAAGGGAGAACAAATCCACAGCGGCGATTAACACGGGGATGTAGTATACGAGATCCGAACTGGTACGAAGGGGCGAAAAAATATGTTAAACGCGGAGATTCGTTCCGCGAGCACGAGCTTTTGTTCGTATTTAGCGCAGGCCCAGTCATAACACCCGCAAAAGACCCGAAGAAGGATATTTCTGGTAGCCGCAGATGGCGAGATGGGCGTTTTAATACATATCCAAAACATAACGGGCGCGTTAGATTTTTTTAACGGAAGGGATCGTCGCGTAGGCGTTCCGAATCTTCTTCGGGGAATAACGAGGGGTTGGCCAGGATCTGGGTTGTGCGAGAGAGCGAAATGGGGATAGAAAGAGACGCTCGAGTCGATCTCCCGACGGGACGGAAAGGCTTGCCCCTGGCTTACCCATATAAGCTCCTCTCTCGTCGGACCTAGCCTGCTCTCTGCGAGACACGAGGAGGCTTTTCGCCAAAATCTCTGGTACCCAACTGCATTTCTCATATTCGGAGGCCTTCGTCAGACCAGGAGAAACAACTTCTCGCCAACATTGGAAAATGTGAGAGCCAACTAAGCGGCATTTTTTCCTATTGTTAGTTGGGATTATAACAATAACAATGTCGATGCAAATAACATTGAGCAACAAAGTCAATTTTGGAGAAACAGCATATTTTTGTTGGAATCTACAAAACTCATTTTGTAGGTACAACAATGATAACTTTATCTAGTCTTAACACTAAACTTACCAGAAAATTTTTTTCAGTATGTATTAAATTAACATTGAAACCAGTCAAATTGACTGGCTGTGATAAATCGAGTTTTAACAAGCTCGTGAATGTTCATGACTCAGTAAAAGTTATCAAAATATTTGAAACGATTTTTTTTCCGATGAAAGGGGTCGGTGAACTTACGAAATTCACGATTAGCGTATCCAACTTCCGACGTTCCACGAAGGTGAAAAAAAGGAAGGGGAAAAAAATTTCTTTATTGTCGGTTTATTGCCGCGAGATATCCGATGAAGATACGTGGGTTACACGATACGAAGAATCGGGGCTCTGTCCCGTATGTGGAATTGTTGTACAAATAATCAGACAGTCGTGACTCATTTATGGCGACTTACGTGCGCGCCGAGTTTCCGTTAGCGTTTGTCGGTGTGCCCGTTTGGTACGCGGACGAGTGGGTATATCAGGTATGCGCGAGGCTGTGTGGACGATAAGACGTTTCAATATTGACGATCGATTGATGTTTACCGGGCGGCACGGCAGATTAACCGGCCCGATTGGTACATATTTGTATGGATTTCACGTCGCTCGATCGAGTTTCCACCCGCCAATGGCCGTATGTCGCGTATCGTCCTAAAACGTATTTCCACTCGCTCGTGATTACGGACCGATAGTGTTTCGTAATACACGTTGTTAAATATGTTCAGCTATGTTGAAATTTGGTACAGATTCGAAATCAACTAAATCGACGGGTCTGCTTCAAAATATAATTTCCAAGTTCGTAAACGTAACACGAATATCTCAAATTCGGTGTAATTTTTTAATCCCATAGAAATTCTCGCGCCAGTCACTCGAAAAATATGAGCCCTCCCCGCGACAATTTTTCGAGTACCTCGCCGAGAGTCTCGAGAGTTATTTTCATCTTGACATGTTAAGGTCGACTCGAAACTCAAAGATCTGTCAAAAATCACCTCACTGAAGATTCCACTCCTATTATATTACACATTGTATCATAAATCTCATTCCTCGGAATAATTGTCTCGCGCCTATACCTATTTATCGTTCATCGCGTTGAAGATATTTCTCGGTCTATCTCGCTCGCTCGAGCGGTGGCGATCAAAGGTCCGCGACGAGCAAGTTCGAGCCTGAGAGCTTTGTTCCGTGAATTCCTTCATCTTCCTCACAAAAGACGCGAGAGAGTTCCTCCATCTTCGTTTTTTCCTCCAGCGGATGTTTCTCACAGACGGCCACAATCACCGGGGTACGTGTCGCCTCGTCGAGGAGTCGAGCTTCGAGGTTGTTGCCCTGGACGATGGGAAGTATTAATGCAACGCAATTAGTGGTTACGCGTTTTCCTCAAGAGACCAGCCCCCC